>JAXQQM020066087.1:0-68133 GCA_034641835.2 Pinus albicaulis
TCAACTCCAAAAAGTCAACGCTGTCCTGAAAAAGTCAACGCAGGGCAGCAAGCTAAAAGTCAACGCAGCAGCAAATTGGTCAACCCTTTGACCTCGATTTCTGTGCCAAATAGTACGGCCTTCCAAAATCGAACTTCCCACAAAGTTTCAGCCCAATTGGACCATGCGTTGACCAAAGTCAACGCTGGTCAAACTTTCTGCAAAACCCTAACTGCAGAAAATCGTCCTTCAACTCAGCCGTACTGTTTTGTCCTTCTTCTCCTTCACACGTGTGGGATGAATTCGTCCTCCAAGGAGCTCGTACTAAATCAGATGAGAGAAGATGTTGTGAGTTGTGTTGTGATGAAATGCTCTCCAACTTTGCCTGTATTTATATCCATCATTGGGGCGTGTGACACATTTGCTGGGGGTGTGAAACCTTAAGGCCGACCTGCACATATAATTTATTATGAATAATAAATTCAAAATAAATGTTCTGCTCATCGGATTAAGACATATTATATATGGATTTTACACCTCTTCGAAAGGGGAATCCAACAAAAATATTAGCCTCTTAATCTGAGCATCATAACATGGAGTTTGGACCTAGTTGTCCAAATTCAACACTCCCTCTCAACTAGGGAGAACTCCATCCATCATTGCAATCAAACATCGTGCGTCATCCCGCCGTAACTTGCTTTGCTGGCCTCTTTATTTCAGAACAGAAGTGGGTCAGTCACAAAGACATCATCCCCCGACTGACATAATCAGTCCAGAGGTTCAAAACCTTTATCAAACTCATGAAGAGTATCCAACCAACCCAAAGTTGGTTCATCTGACCCGAAGTCAGGCAGAGGTCCCAGACCTCACTAAACTTGATCCCAGATCAAGTGGTTGGACCGTGCCATCCTAGATAGAGAGTACGGCAATCTCTGATGCGTCCATCAGTCTTTTGCTAATAGTCTCTAGCTTTTCCCACCTCATTGGCCAAATGAGAGGTACTTCCCATGAGCCCTGAACTCAATGGGTAGGATGCATACGGGGCACAGATAAATGAGAGGCGAACCGGCTCAATAATCACAAGGGTGGGGCAGAAGCATTATGAGTGCTTATAGCTCCGAGAAGCTATCCCCAAAGCCCCCCAGAGCTCCCAGAGCTCATCGTCCAACGGGACCCACATCATAGGGTCGTTCCACGATACCAAGACTCTCACGGAAGGTTAGGAACTTGACCTTCCCCAGGGGCTTAGTGAGAATATCCGCGACCTGCTCATCAGTTCCTATATGATCGAGCCTTACGGCGCCTCGCTGTACCATATCCCGGATAAAGTGGTACCTGATATCAATATGCTTGGATCAGTCGTGGAACACAGGATTCTCGGTCATACGAATCCCACTCTGGTTATCACAGAGTATCACAGTGGTATCTAGCACATGTCCAAACAGCTCACTAAAGAGCTTTCGCAACCAAACTGCTTCACAACAGGCCATACTTGCTGCAATGTATTCGGCCTCGGCGGTGCTCAAAGCCACCGACTTCTGCTTCCTGCTCATCCATGAGATCGAAGCAGAACCAAGATTGAAGCAGCATCCCGATGTGCTCTTACGATCCACCACACTGCCAGCCCAATCGGCATCGGTATATCCACGGAGTGTCACACTCCCGGCAGTGTATCTCAGCCCATGGTTTATCGTGCCCCGAAGATATCTCAGAAGATTCTTGGCACCAACCCAGTGAAAGTGATGAGGCTCAACCATTTGTTGACTCAAAGTGTTCACTGCAAAACATATATCTGGTCGAGTGTTCACTAAGAACATCAAAGCTCCTATGAGTTGACGATACTCAGTAGGATTGGCCAAGATAGGCCCAGCAGCGCTGCCACTCAACTTCTTAAAGTTGAGTTCCATCGGTGTCGACACAAACTTACAGTCCACCATTCCAAATCTTTCTAGAAGCTTCACAATGTATTTTCCTTGAGAAAGGAAAATCTCTCCAGGTCTCTGCCAGACCTCCAGGCCTAGGAAGTAGTGCATCAGTCCTAGGTCCTTCATCTCGAACTCAGCAGCGAGCTCCCTCTTACATTAATGAATGAGAGGGTCAGCACCTGTCAGGAAGAGGTCATCCACATATAGCACTAGAATGAGAGGCTTCCCCTGTACAACCTTGAAGTAAAGGTTCGGATCAGCATTACTTTGAGTGAAGCCCAGCTTCATCAAGTAACTATCCATCCTCTCGTACCAAGCTCTGGGTGCTTGCTTTAACCCATAGAGGGCTTTCTTCAACCTGCGGACATAAGTGTCTCGATCTTGAACTTCAAATCCCAGAGGTTGTTCTACATACACCTCTTCCTTTATTGAACCATGCAGAAAAGCAATCTTGACATCCATCTGATGAAGACTCCATCCCTGCGTAGCAGCAAGGGCTATGATTGATCGAATGGTGGTATATAGTGCCACAGGTGCAAATATGTCATCATAGTCAATTCCTTCCTTTTGAGAGAAGCCACGGGCAACAAACCTTGCCTTGAACTTTTCAGCACTCCCATCAGATCCATGTTTGATTTTGTAGAGCCATTTTGCGGTGACAACAGATTTGTCCTTCGGTCTCGGGACCACATCCCAGACATCATTCTTCATAATAGACTCATATTCTTCATGCATAGCATCCTTCCAGACTTGATGCTTGATGGCTTCCTCAAAAGATCCAGGTTCAGATTGTACAATAGTACTCATGGCGGCTAGATACCCTTGGTATCTACACGGCTTCTTGCTTTCTCGGAATGTCCCCCTTGGGGCAGCATGACCCTCAGCATCTTCGAGGGTATCCCTGAGCCATGATGGTCTCTTTCCCAGTGAAGGAGATGGATCAATAGGGTCCATTGGTCCTTCAATATCGGGCATTGTCTCATCCTGCGGTTCTTTTTGATTTCCAGGCCTTTCTTCATGATTTTCTCCAGATCTTGGAAGATCTACTACTTTCTTCAGGGAAGCATCTTCGTCAAAAGTGACATCATGGCTTATCTCTACTTCCCTTTGACCAGGTACATAGACTCTATATGCCTTAGAAGTCTCACTGTAGCCCACAAACATTCTTTTCTTCCCAGTAGCATCCAGCTTACTTCTCTTTTCTTTCGGCACATGAAAATAGACGGGACATCCAAAAATTCTAAAATGTGAGACATCAGGTTTCTTACCAGAGAAAACCTCTTCGGGAGTTTTGGAGTCCAGAGCGGAATGAGGGCATCGGTTTTGAATGTACACGGCAGTATTTGCAGCTTCTCCCCACAGAAACTTTGGTAGACCCTGGTCACATAGCATGGCACGGGCAGCTTCCACAATAGTCCTATTCTTGCGTTCAGCAACACCATTCTGCTCAGGAGTATATGCAGTGGTAGTCTCCCTCTTAATGCCGGCTTCTCTGCAAAAGTCTTTGAACTCATTTGACTCATATTCAGTGCCATTGTCAGTCCTCAAAATCTTGATCTTCTTCCCTGTTAGATTTTCCACCAAGGCTTTGAAGGTACGGAACCACATGAAAGCCTCATCCTTCTTCTTCAAGAAGTATATCCGGGTTTTGTGAGAGAAGTCATCTAGGTAGTATGTGGCCAGAACATCCCCCCGGGGGATGTTACGGAGCAACATACCAGAAAGATCAGAATGGACCAGTTGCAATATATCAAATGTCTTTGTGACACTTGAGGGGAAAGGTCCCCTTGTAAGTTTTCCTTCAGCACAGCCCTTACATACACCTTCATGATTATTTCCAAAATCAGGCATCCCTGTCACCACCTTCCTTGCTTCGGGAAGGGCCTTGTAATGAAGGTGTCCAAATCTTCGGTGCCATAGTTCGGTTAGTCGGATAGTATCACAAGTCATAGCTCCCAACGGACTCCCTCCAACCTGGTAGAGTGTACCAACTCTAAAGCCAATTGAGATAGCTTCCTTGAAGCTCTCCTTCCACATGAGCACCTTTCCATCAGAGAAGGTTACATTGAATCCTTTGTCTTCCATGGCAAATACAGACACAAGGTTCTTCTTCAATTTAGGTACATAGAGTACATCTTGCAAACGGAGGACTTGTCCTTGAGACAAGTGGAGGGTCACAGTCCCTGTCCCTTTCATGGGATATGTGGCATTATCCCCAAGGATAATTTCTAGATTAGTATCCCTTTCAACCATGTCAGAAAGTGCTTCCTTGAATCCGGTGATGTGTCTTGAGGCACCACTATCGATTAGCCGGACATCCATAGTGTCGGGCAGAGATGCAGCTGAGAGAGCAGATACAAGAATATACTCATTTTTTTTATCAACAACATTAGACTCCTCATACCTGGTATTTCTGGACCTTTTAGAAGGTTGATTGTTTCCTCCAAAGTGAGCCTTCCTCTTTCCTTTGGATTTGTCATTTCTTCGATTCCCATTCCTTCGATTGTTGTTGTTATCGTCACTATCGGGAGAATCCTTCTTGAAGGGGCATTCTCTAGCATAGTGTCCAGGCCTATGGCAGGTGAAACATTTACCCTTCTTCTCTTGAGTCTTTGTCCTTCCTTTGTCCTTAGAGCCACCAGAGTTCTTCTTTTGGGAATGAGCACCATAGGCAGCATTTCTGTCATTATCGAATTCCTTCATCCTTGTTTCTTCTTGCATACATCTAGACAGAAGCTCATCAAAGTTAGGAATGGTATTATTGTTGAGAATGGTAGTTGTGAATGCTTGCCATTCATATGGAAGTCCTCCAAGTGCGGTGAGAACCATCTCACGATCAGCTATTGTCTCCCCAATAGCTAGCAGATTGTTCCTGGTTTCGGTCAACTTCAGAAAGAAAGTTTGAATAGACTCATCTCGGCCCTTCTTCATATTCTTCAACTTGTTCTTGAGGAATAGCACTTGGTTCACATTGTTTACTTTGAACATAAGTATCAATTTGTCATACATCTCCTTGGATGTGCCTAGTTCAGATATATAGGCAACCAGACTCTTATTTATGGATTCCCTTATCAGCAGCTTTGCTCTGATTTCTCCCTTCTTATACTTGTTTCTAACAGCCGCAGAGGCATTGGATGGAGGTTCTTGAATCTTCCCCGTCACATGATCCAAGAGATCATGATCTTCCAATTTGAGATCTAATATCATCTTCCAGGCATGGAAGTCATCTCTCCAGTCAGCTTGTCATTCTCCTTGAATTCAAGACTAGTGGAACCCATTTCTTACGGTGATGATTGCTAAAGATAGAGTTTGTCTTCACCTCAGCTCTGATACCATGTAACTTTTTGTAGATGTTCTATGCTAGGAGCAATTTTACTTTTCTCACAGCAATCATATAAATAGTTAAGCAAAATGCAGATAGAACATATAAGTGGATCTTACAGAAGACAAATCAGAAACAGGAAAAATGTGTTGGTTCGTTACGGTGGTCAACAGGATGCTTCAACCAGCAAAGTCTCCTTGGTCAGCCAACCCAGCATGTGTCACAACGGTCCTCCAATCAGCAAACGAGTCAACCCAAGTCAACTCCAAAAAAGTCAATGCTGTCCTAAAAAAGTCAACGCAGGGCAGCAAGCTAAAAGTCAACGCAGCAGCAAATTGGTCAACCCTTTGACCTCGATTTCTGTGCCAAATAGTACGACCTTCCAAAATCGAACTTCCCTAAAAGTTTCAGCCCAATTGGACCATGCGTTGACCAAAGTCAACGCTGGTCAAACTTTCTGCAAAACCCTAACTGCAGAAAAATCGTCCTCCAACTCAGCCGTACTGTTTTGTCCTTCTTCTCCTTCACACGTGTGGCTGAACTCGTCCTCCAAGTAGCTCGTACTATCTCAGATGAGAGAAGAAGATGTGAGTTGTGTTGTGATGAAATGCTCTCCAACTTTACCTGTATTTATATCCATCATTGGGGCGTGTGACACATCTGCTGGGGGCGTGCAACCTTAAGGCCGACCTGCACATATAATTTATTAAGAATAATAAATTCAAAATAAATGTTATGCTCATCGGATTAAGACATATTATATATGGATTTTACACCTCTCCGAAAGAGGATTCCAACAAAAATATTAGCCTCTTAATCTGAGCATCATAAGATGGAGTTTGGACCTAGTTGTCCAAATTTAACAGTACCTATCCAAAATCTCAAAGGATATATCTCACACTAATTCCTCCCAAACTTCACAAAGGAGTCTAAGCTTGTTGACTGTAGAAATGTGAGCAATTTAGCCTCCTTTATATAGTCGTTCATCCCTACACTTGACCCGACATGATCATCATGAAGGGTGTGACTTCATCATTGAGTCGACCGATAGGAAAATTTCTGAATATATTTTAAAATTAGTAAACCTTGAATACATGCACTATTGATTTACTTCTCCTACTTACACAAGTTATTAATCTGAAATCTTCAGCATTAACATCGAAGTAAATACACTAACAACCTGCACATACAGATCCGAACTGAATAACATGCACAATGACAAAGTGACACTCAAGGATTTTCTGGAAAACTATCCCCAGAAAAACCCAATGCAAGAAAACTGGTCTTCTAGCTCTAGAGGGTTTTTATTATTAAGCACATTCTAAGTACAACAGATTTGGGCACCAAACTGGTTAATCCGACAGAGAAATAAAAACTGCAGCTATACCTTTGTTCTCGAGACAGAGAACTGACTGATTCACACCCTCAAACGGGATTTACAGAACTCAGCCCTTTCCGGCCTCTAGAAACCCCAGCGCTGCTCTGAAGCCCTCTGCATCAACCCTGCTGGCCTGCATCATCCTCTGCGCTGCTCAAGAAGGGCCTGCGTCATCCTCTGCACTGCTCAGGAAGGGCCTGCGTCACCCTAGACTGGTTTATGCTGCCCCTATGTTGCCCTGGATAGGCCTGCATCAGCTCTGCTAGCCTCTTGTTGCCTCTGTGTTGCCCTTTTTGGGCCTGCATCAGCCCTACAGAGCTCTTCATGCCTCTACGCTGCCCCTGCTAGGGTCTCAGTTGCTCTGCGTAGCTGCTACCTCGGTCTGCTGCTTCTCTACCCTTGTTGTACTCTTGGCCTAGGACTAGACCATCCCCCTTGCCAATACTGCCCCTCTCCGTAGCTGAAACACTACTGAAATTCTTAGCAAACCACGCCCTAGAATTCCAGCTTAACTTCAGGGCTCTGCCAGTGTGTGTGTTCTCCAACTGACCCCAAGCCCTCTTCTTATACTTTTCTCGTTGAAACTTCAACGGTCATGATCTAATCTCTAATCGACGGCTAAGATTAGAAGATGCTCGATCCGCGTCACTTAAGTCATTCTCATCACATGTTTAATTTAATTACCTTTAATTTTTTAATTTTCCTAAGTTAGACTTAGGGTCCTTAATTAAAAAGATTAATTAATTAAATATCTCTTAAACTGGATGGAATTTCCCAAAATGCTTTCTGGGTCTTGCAGATCTTATGTACTCTAGTCCCTCCACAAAGTTTGGAGCTAGAGCACATCCAATGCTACCCCAACACCCCAAAACCTCAACACTCCCTCTTAGCGAGGAATGTACTCTAGCAAAAACACTTCACCCCAAAGGTTGCACTGATCTCTAGTGTGGGCCTTTGCGCTAATGCTTGGCCTATTGCCATTCATCACTGCGCTACTGCTGCTCTCCCGTACTACTACCCATGACGCTGCCACCGCCACTGCTACATCCATACTGCAGCTTCCTCTCAAATTGTTGCATCGTGTTTCCCATAGCACTGCCACTACTAATATGTTGCACTGCAACTCAGTTGCTGAGAGTAAGCAACTGAAGGACTCCTGCCCAATCTTTGACAGACAAGTCAGTTGGGCTACATCTCATCACTGAAGCTCCATATGCTGCTGCTCTGCGCTGTCCTCTGAAGGCTACTGCGCTGCTGCAGCGCTGCACTACGTAAGAAGACCTACTCTGCGTTGCCTGTGCGTTGTTGTCCTCTACGCTGTTGTTGCGCTTTACTGTCCGCCTGAAGCCTCTGCGCTGCTATAGCCACTGCATTGTGTACCCTACGTTTCTGTTGTATATGCACTGCGTTGCTCCCTCATCAGCGTGTTAGCTCTTCCTCTGCTCCATCTGTGGTCTTTTGCAGCCATTGCTCCACTTGTCCCGCTACGTCTTAAGGCTCTCGTAGCTCGTATGTGATCCAGGAGTTGGGCTACTCAAGGATCCCGCCCTCACTCTGTAACTTCTCTATAGATCAAGATCGCCCCACTTCCGTGGTTCATGAGCGCTCATGGCCATGTCATCTTCGGAGCCATCGTCTACTACAGCAGACTTGGAACTAGAATTTTCCTTGTCCTTCTTCTTAGGACAATTGCTGACGAAATGTCCAAGTTCATCGCACTGGAAACATTTGATCTTTGACAAATCACGCTTCTTTTTCCCATGCTGCCTCTTTGATGCCAAGGCTGCATCTTCCTCTTCTTCCTTCTTTATCTTGCTCGAACCGGTGTTGTACTGTCTTTTGGTCATTCGGTAGATCTCCTCTTGTTGGAGGATAGCCCACATGTTGTCCTAGTTGGGAAGGTCCGCTCTGCCCAAGAGACTTTGGACAAAAGTTTCCCAGTTGTAAATTTTTGTAGATATTCTATGCTTGATGCAACTTTACCTTTTATCCTAATATCAATCAGTAATCACATAAACAATAAAGTAAAATGTTGATAAAACATACCAGTAGATCGACAGATGACAAGCCAAAAATATATAAGTGTGTTGGTGCGTTACGGCGGTTAACAGGATGCTTCAACCAGCAAAGTCTCAATACGATCAGCCAACCAGAAGTATCACACAACTCTCTAGGACAGCCAAAACAATCAACCCCAAAAGTCAACAAAAGTTAACGCTGTCAGTCAACGGTCAACGCAAACAGCAGCAGCAGCAAGGTCAACACAAGCAAGTCAAAGTCAACGTCCAGCCTCGGGAATTGTGCCAAAAAATGTGAATTCAGAAAATCGAAAGTTTGGGAGAGTTTCTGGTCAATTTGACCTTTTGTTGACCAAAGTCAACGCGGGTCAACGCTGCTGTAGAAACCCTAGGCTGAAAACAGAAAATGTTGCTTGCTGAAATTTCCCAATGGTGTGAAGAGAAGAGCCTCCAAGGTGATCGAACCAATCAGATGAGGAGAGAAAAATGTGTGAGGATGAGATGAGTGAAAAAGTCCTCCAACGTTGACCAATATATATCCATCAATGAGAGTGTGTGACACAACTGCTGGGGCACTAAACCTTCAGGGCGACCTGCACATATTTTGAATAAATTCAAAATAAATGTTCTGCTCATTGGATCAAGATTATCTTTAGATCGATCTTGCACCTCTCCGAAAGAAGAGTCCAATAAAAATATTGGGATCTTCATCTGAGCATCACAACATGGAGTTTGGACCTAGTTGTCCAAAATTAACACTCCCTCTCAACTAGGGAGAACTCCATTCACCTGTGCAATCCAAACATCATGCATCATCCTGCCGTAACTTGCTTTGTTGGTTTCTTTATTTCAGAACAGAAGTGGGTCAGTCACAAAGACATCATTCTTGGCTGACAGATTTAGCCCAGAGGTTCGAAACCTCTATAGGACTCAAAAAAAGTCTCATACCAACCCGGAGTTGGTTTTGTAACGACCCATTCCCAAGTTATATGCAAAATAATATTAGCATGTATACGATATACGCATTTGATAGCTACATATGCATATATCGCGCACATCGCACTAGTACACCTACCTACTAATATCAAGATTACCTAAGTTAGAGATTAATATTAAGATTAACTAAGTATAAGTTATATGTAAATGGACTAATAAAAGAAAATAATTTAAGTTAATTAAAAATATATATAAAGTTAATTAATTTAAGAATAAATATTCAAATATAAGAATTAATCGTAAAGATACTCCAATTAAAGTCATATGCTCCCTAAAATTAGATAACCGTAAATCACATCTCCTCATTAATATAAATCACATCTCCATAAATAACATTCATTCCTACATTAATGGAAATCAAATCTCGATGGAGGAAAGGCGGTGGGGGAATGTTATGGCGGTGGAGAGGAGTGTTATATAAATGATGAAACATGGAGGAGAAGGGGAGGGTTGTTCTTGCAAAATTGGGTGTTATTATCAAAGGAAAAGATTGAAAGTGAAAACTGTGGAAGGGAGACTCGGTGTTCTCGGAATTCTGGGCACAGGGGCAGAGGAGGCGTCCTCTGGATTTAGGATTGATTCCTAAATTGGCTAGGAGGAACCGATTAGTCCTGTAATCTGTCCGCTGCGTTGAAGAGAAGAACCACGGTTCTAGCAATCATCAACTTGTTCAGGTTTTTCCAGCAATCATCAGGTTTTGATCTCAGTTTCCAGGTATTCCTCTATGCATCAGCTAGTTTTTTTTTTTACTTAGAGTTGAGTTTAAACTGTGAATCTCTCATTAGATTTTATGCTTAAATCTCCTTTCACATGAAATTCTGCTTAAATTTAAAAATCAGATCAGTGCTGTTTGAAATGATGAAGTTTGAGTTCCTACACATGGTATCGGAGCAGGTTCAAACTTTCGGACCTGTGTTAAGTGCTTTGGTGCCTTCCTGTATATTACGTTGTTCTAAATTATAGAGTAAAAACAACCCAGAAATTACAATAACACAGTTCTAGCAATATTTCAGTCACTTTATTATTGTTTAACAAAACTTACAGAGGTCAGAAATGGTAAAGAAGAACCTGGGAATTGTTTTAATTTTAACAATGTAGACTTTAATATATCAGTCCCATAAAACTCTGTTCAATTTATTGTTGCCATGTTGAGCCTGTGAGAAAAGTCGGTTTGTGAAGCCATGATTGTTGAGTAAATGCCCGAGGCAAATTCCTTCGGGTCATTAAGCAGGAATCCACTCTCCATCAATGCTGTCTGGTAGATCAGCCTTCCAGTTTGCTTTATATTTTCATCCTCTGGATTCTATGTGACCCTTTCACGGAGTTCTTTAATGATAGGATGCCTTGGATTAATCTCGAGTACCCTCTTCCCAAGCATTTAACTTTGTTTGTTAGCATCTGATAGAGTTTGCGATTTCATAATTCTCTCCATGTTTGCACTCGAACCATATTTTGAAGTGACAGTTTGTTACTTATTTTCACTGAATCTACATTTTCGCGGGAAAGAACGTCCTTCCACCAATTAGTTAGCTCTTTGAAAGTTGCGGGGGGGAATAGAAGATATTTACCCCTTCTTTGCAGAGAACAACAACTTGAGTAGCCACTTATGTATCTCCATATGCACAGGCTAATCGATCCATGGATGGATTTGGGAACAGGGCTTTTCCAGCTCCGGTTGGCTCAGATCGCTCCAGCCCCTCTGCCGGGGTATGCACCGCTGCCACGATCTCGTGCTTGGGATCATCAGTCGATCGGCCTCGGCCTACAAAGACTCAGCAGCGTGGATAGATTCATTTACCCATCATGCTAACCCTTCAATATTCATTTGGCCATGCCATCATGATTTGAAGGAGCATGGATATGATAAACACATTGCAATGATTAGGATGCAGAGAAAAGAGGCATGGACTTGAAAATCACATTACAGGTTGGCTCTAATTAAAATTACAAATTAGCTACAAGTTAAAAATTAATACACAAATCGGCCCCAAAAGAGCACTCTCTACTTGTATAAATAGACATTTGCTTCGTGCATTTGAAATAGAACAATTTCAAGATCTGAGGATAATCGAGTCTGTTGAACAGAAAAAGTCTGAGTCCTGAGGAGTAATTCGTGGTGTGAAAAATCGCTAATACAGTGCGAAGTCAGTGTCAGTGTTAGTATCGAACCGAGTTTTAGAGAGACCTTGAAACCTCTATTTCATGCAAACCGCTCGCACAGTCCTCCCAGTAGCAACCGTATCAGCGTAATGATCGAACTGATCTGTGGAGATGACTTGAAAGCTCCATTTCGTGCTATATATCATCACTGCCCGACTGTGCCTGCGTGAGAATTTGAGGAAAACGCATGGACATCGAATTGCCATCTGGGTTACATATGATTCGTTGTCAAAAGCTCAAAATCGATGTGTATTTAAGGTGAAGCCACGCTAAGGTTTATGCCACCGATATGTCACCGAATATATATTAATATATCGTGTCGCCCGAGTAAGGATATAACATATCCAAATTTTAACGTGCATTCTTGGGTTTTAAATATAATAAAATGCGGATATATATATATATATATATATATATATATATATATATTAATTTAAATTAATACTCGACCATATAATTACTTTGAACGAAACTTGCCAAGGGAACTATAATGTTAATAGATGCAGACTTAGGTAATTTAAATGTGCCAAGTTTTAAAATTCATCTGGGTTTTAAAATATAATAAAATGCGTTTAATACCATGCCCAAATTTAATACGAACCCATATATACGCCGGGGTATAATGTTAGTATATGCGAATCATAAGGCTGGTTGTAATATTCACCCCTCCAATGTATCAAACTGCCAACGCACATTAAAATGTAATATATCTGATGTCTTAATGTATCCTATATATACGACCCTACCATATGTTATAAAACCTCCAACCGTCACATATGGAATTTTTTATTCGAAAAATGAAATTATAATGATATTTATTCCCACATATTATATTATAACTTAAAGAGCGTATATATTCAACTATGGTTAACTTAGAAAATACTTTAAATCACAAAACTAAATACTTCACTTCAAAGATGGGTGGAGATTTGATAGTTTTGTATATGATGTAAAAGTTTAAATACTTGTATCTATGGCTGAAAAGGTATAGTGTGTATTTGTTTATATACTTTATTAAAAATAGTAATTATTTGTAAAAATATATATATAATTAAGCTAATTGTAAATTGAGCAATGCATAAACATTTACCAATATATTTATATGATAACAAATTTGTTTGGAAGTTCGATTTTGTATAAAATAAATTTAACAATTGTATTTTAACTCTCATTTATTTTGTTACAAAAGTAGGTAAAGAAAATCAATATTCAAGTATTAGTCATAGTCATAAATAGTTGAAAATCAATAATCCCTTCTATAACTGCATCTAGGACTGAACATTCTAGACAAATTTTTCGAACCTACACTATGATCTATGAAAACCCCTGCATCTCACTCTAGAGTTAGTACGCATAAAATATCCTGCATAGGACAAGGAGGTCGCATTGCCACCCTCCTTGACCTCGGTACCAGTAAGACCTGCCTGCAGGTAAAATAGCAAAAGAACTATACCCGTATGCAAGCTCAAATTTTACGAAAAATATATTTAGTCAATCTAAAATTTAACCATTTCTCATAAATTTATTATGTATTTCAGGAAAAGTTACAATGTTAAGAACGTACCAAAGGCGGCAATGCCAGCGAAATGCATTGCCATCACCTCCACCCTCGCCATCACCATCGCCACCTCGTAGATCGCCGTCAGCACCTGACGCTCCAGCACCCAATCTTACTACTTTAATGAGCTCATTAGAAGCCATTTTGGAAACATTAAAAGGGTCGCAGCTGACCAGTAGCAAGGAGGAACGACGTCATCTTGAGGAAAGACATTCAAAAAAGCCTAAGGATTATGATTATAAGCCTCATAGAGAAGATATTTCGCGGGAACTGCAAAAGATTAAACTCCCGGAATTCTCTGGAGGATGAGTTGGAGAACATGCCGAAGCATGGTTGGAAGGGATGATAAGATGCTTCGCATTAAGAGAATATTCTTCCACTTCTAAAACAAAGATCGTTGTATTCCAACTCAGGGGGAATGCTCTGATTTGGTGGGGAAATCTGGAAAAACAGCTGCATCTCACTTCAGATACCGTTCCTTGGGAGTTATTTGTGGACCGATTCCGTGCGAAATACTTACCACCTTTCTTTCAAGAGTAGCAAGCCGGAGCCTTCCATACTCTAATCCAAGGTTGTAATACCGTGGAAGAATACGAGATAAATTTTATGGAACTTGTAAAATATGTTCCTTATCTAGACACGGATGAACGCCAAGCCGAGCGTTTCGTATATGGATTAAATCCTCGAATCAGGGCCATGGTAAGAATGTGGAAGCCATCGACGATAGCAGAGGCGGTTAAATGTGCTCGTTATGCAGAAGAACATCTGGGGATTAAAAGGGATTTCAGGCCAGCTGAACCAATACCGCAGGCATTTACAAGAAAGACTCCCCGAAACTTCTTTCGAGAAAATAGCTCGAGACCACTTCCTTATGGAAATAGGTTTACCCCAAGAGGAGCGGGGGCAGGAGCTCCCATGACCATAAATGCTATAGCTTCTGAATCCTCAAACATCAGTCCTTGGAAATCTCAAGGGGCTGGTAATCGGGGAAGGAATGGGAGAGGAAGTGGCACCAGGGGACAGAGCTCTTGGCCTGGAAATTCACAGTCGAACTCGCGAGGGCCAGCCCAGGTGGACTGTTGGGGGTGTGGAGGACCTCATCTTCAGCGTGATTGCCTGGAGAACTCCCGGCGAACAGGAAAAGGACCACTATCAGATACCCAAGGCAATCATAGAATCCATGCCGTCGTCAACAACAACCAAGCAGCACATCAATCCACTGTAGTGGAATCTTCAGGTACAATCAACGGAATAAAACTCAATCTTATTTGACACTGGAGCTACTGATAGTTTTATTTCATCTTATACATTAAAAAAGTGTGGGTTGGCAGCCTGCAAGAAAAATGATTTCAGACAGGTAGAAATGGCTTCGGGAGAACTTCAATCAGTAGAATTAAATGTTGAGGATTGCAAAGTTGATCTAGGAGTCTGTTCGACCAAACTAAAAGTATATGTCACGGCCCTAGGAACTTACGACCTGGTGATAGGAATGGATTGGTTAGAGTCTCATCGAGCATGGGTAGATTGTTCCGGAAAAACAATACTTTGCATGAATGATGAGGGAGAGACAATCCAAATTCAAGGTATTAAGAGAAAAGTATCCTTGCGTTTCATCTCAGCTATGCAAATGAAGCGGTGCTTAAGGAAAGGTTGCCAAGTGTATGCAGTTCAAGAAGTAAACAAAGAGAAAGGGCCTTCCTTAGAACAGTATCCAATTCTGTCAGAATTTCCGGATGTTTTTCCAAAGGATTTACCAGGACTGCCTCCTAAGAGAGAGCTAGACCCCACAATAGAATTGAAACCTGGTACGGAACCTATATCTAAAACACCTTATAGAATGACCACCCCGGAACTTCAAGAATTGCAAATGCAGCTGAAATAACTGTTAGATGTAGGACACATTCGACCCAATGTTTCACCTTGGGGCGCTCTTGTAATCTTTGTCAAGAAGAAATATGATTCATTACGACTGTGTGTGGACTATCGAGATTTAAACCGGGCCACGGTAAAGAATAGGTATCCAATGTCTCGCATTGACGACCTTTTGATCAAATGAAAGGAGCTACAGTGTTTTCAAAGATCGATCTGCGATCAGGTTATCATCAGCTAAGAATTAGCGAAAGCAATGTTTCTAAGACTGCATTCCGAACTCGTTTCGGGCATTATGAATTCATTGTGGTACCATTTGGGTTGACCAATGCACCTGCGGTCTTCATGAACCTTATGAATAGCGTTCTCCGCAAATATCTCGACCAATTTGTACAAGTTTTCCTAGACGATATTCTCATTTACTCTAAGAATGAGAAGGAGCATGAAGAGCATCTTCGGATAGTATTATCCTGTCTCAGAGAACACAAGTTATATGGAAAATTATCCAAATGCACTTTCTTTCAAAAAGAAATTCGTTACTTAGGTCATATCATATCTAGCAAAGGAATCTCTGTAGATCCTGAGAAGGTAAACACAATTAGGGAGTGGCTGATACCTAAGAATGCACATGAAGTGCGTAGTTTTATGGGTTTAGCAGGTTACTACCGAAGGTTTGTGGAAGGATTCTCCAAAATTGCAAAGCCGATCACAAACCTCCAGCACAAAGGTGTTAAGTATGAATGGACTGAGGAATGTGATAAAGTTTTTTCTGAACTTAAAAGATTATTGACTAGTGCACCGATTTTGTGAGTACCCGATATGGATAAAGATTTTACTGTATGCACTGACGCATCTAAACAGGGGTTAGGTGCAGTATTAATGTAGGAAGGAGGCGTAATAGCATACACTTCAAGAAAATTAAAACCTCATGAAGAACTTTATGCTACGCATGATTTAGAGTTAGCCGCGGTGGTTTTAGCTTTAAAGATATGGAGACACTACTTGGTAAGAAGAAACTTTGTGCTTAAAAGTGACCACCAAAGTTTACAGTACTTGTTCGCCCAGAGAGACTTGAATGCAAGACAAAGACAATGGAGTGAACTCTTAAGCGAATATGATTTTGTG
Organism: Pinus albicaulis; assembly: GCA_034641835.2. Lineage (NCBI taxonomy): Eukaryota > Viridiplantae > Streptophyta > Pinopsida > Pinales > Pinaceae > Pinus > Pinus albicaulis. The sequence continues at coordinate 16,331 of JAXQQM020066087.1, forward strand.
ATTGCATATATCAAAGGGAAGGAGAATGTTGTAGCAGATGCTTTAAGTAGAAGACCTCGAATATTCTCCCTCATACCTATCAGGGTGAGCTTAAGAGATCAAGTACTTGAACATCTTGTAAGAGACAGTTCGTACTTAAAAGTAAGGTCAAGGCTTGAGAGCAACCATTCAAAGGAACCTAAGTTCGAAAGATACGAGCTGGAAAAAGATGGAATTCTTCGATTTCATGGAAGGATGTATATACCGAATACTGGAGATCTCTGAAACACCATCTTGAAGGAAGCACACAGAGCAGTGTATTGTGCCCATCCTGGTGTAAAGAAGATGTATGCTGACACTAAGAGACTCTTCTTTTGGTCAAGCATGAAAAACGACATTGTCCAATTTGTTGCTAAGTGTCTTGAATGTCAGCAGGTAGAAGCTGATCATTGTCACCCAGCAAGTCTCTTACAACCTCATGACATCCCTATGACCAAATGGGAGATAATTTCTATGGATTTTATCGTTGGGCTGCCACTTACGCAACAAAAGAAAAATGCCATTTTGGTTGTGGTAGATAGATTAACAAAAAGTGTCCATTTCATCCCGGTAAGAGATACTTATGAAGTAGTTGATGTAGCTCGGATATTCATAAATGAAATTATCAGATGTCATGGAGTACCTAAGAAAATCATATCAGATAGAGATCCTCGGTTCACATCGAGATTCTGGAATTGTATGCAGTCAGCCTTAGGGACTTAGTTAAATTTGAGCACAGCATATCATCCTGAAACTGATGGGCAAACAGAAAGGGTAAATCAAGTACTTGAGGATATGCTAAGAATGTATGTTATGAACCAACAATCGCGCTGGGAAAAATACTTACCCTTAGTGGAATTTGCTTACAACAATAGTTATCACAGTTCAATCAGGATGCCACCATTTGAAGCATTATATGGGAGACCCTGCAGAACGTCGTTGAGTTGGGATAGGTTAGAAGACCGGGTAATAGTCGGACCAGAATTGATCCAAGAGATGGAGGATCAGGTAAAACTGATTAGGTAACGATTGAAAGAGGCACAGGATAGACAGAAAAGTTATGCTGATACTCACAGGACAGATAGAAACTATGTAGTGGGAGATCAGGTTTTCATCCGCATCAAACCAAATAAGAGCACCATTCGGTTTGGGAAGGGGACAAAATTATCCCCCCGATTTATAGGACCGTTTGAAGTCCTGGAAAAAGTTGGACCTGTCGCTTATCGTCTTGCACTGCCACCCCACCTGCACAAAATTCATAATGTATTTCATGTATCTACTTTACGACACTACATTACTGACAAATCTCATAATATTCAATGGAAGGAACTGCAGGTATCGGACGAGGGAAACCTTATGGTCGAACCATTACGTATTCTGGAACGGAGGGTTCGACAACTCCGGAACTGACGGATAGACCAAGTTAAAATCCAATGGGACAAATATAGTCTTGGATCAACGACTTGGGACGATGCTGAGACCTTTTGCCAGAATTACCCCATCTTATGCTAATTTTGAGAAACTGGAGACTTTTTATGTATATGACTACTCTATTTTGATACTTGAAACTTTATTTTGAATTATCACGTAAGAATGAATTTTACTTGATGTTACATAGATAGTTGTAAAGAACGAATGTTACTTAACTCTAGTAATACATAATATATGCTATTGTTTGACTTTACAAGCGCATGGATACCAATATGCAATATGTCATTTAAATTATCATTGCGGGAATATGAAGTCTAGATCATAGATTACATTATAAATGACATTATCTATCAATTCATTTTATTTACATCTCCATATGATTGAAGGAAAGGAAATAGAAGAGTAACTACATTTTAAATATCAAAGTGAAACATATTGTTATATAGGTTGAACATGGTTAAAACAATGCATCATAGATGGAACATGTATGAACTAAACAGGAGCAGTATCTAAACGAGAAATTGCACTGGACATATTGATACATATGTGGACAAATGTTTTAATCAAGTATGTTATATAAGTTCTAGGATCAATATCATAGATAGCAATATATTTGGAATGTGTAGAGATTGTTATATGGGTAACAATTTGTTATGAACAATATAGATGCATATGCTGTAACGTGTGTACGAGTGTTTACATTGCAAATTGTGTACAAGTGATTACCTTACAGAATACAGATTACAGAACCAATCTACGTGATGATAGAATTCCAAGAACAGTTGAGACTCCCTGAGGTTCCACGATAGGGTGTTGACCCTGGTCCTACTGGGAGGGTGTGGAGATGTTGCCCACCATTTATCCTCCAATACCTGGAGTCATGTGAGGACTGTGTGAGTCACGCTCCCCTAGACGTGTGATGATGACTGCCGGATACCTACAAGCATATCAGGTCGACGTAATCGACGCTGATATCTTTAAGGTCTATGAATGGATCAGTGAAACTGATGCCATGGCATATTCCTGTAGAGGACGGATAGGATGGGAGTGGAAGAGATTAGGAAGGATAGGATGATTTTAGAATAGTTTGGAGATTCGGTTGAGATGGGAAGTAACAATTAAATTACAGATACATACTTATTCAAATGGAAAGTCAATCTTAAAATACAAGCCTTTTACAATCACCCTAATCTCTAAAAACACAATTATTGATATGAGTATATGAAACCTTAAACTTTGGGACGAAGTTTTCTAAAGGAAGGAAGTATGTAACGACCCATTCCCAAGTTATACGCAAAATAATATTAGCGTGTATACGATATACGCATTTGATAGCTACACATGCATATATCGCGCACATCGCACTAGTACACCTACCTACTAATATCAAGATTACCTAAGTTAGAGATTAATATTAAGATTAACTAAGTATAAATTATATGTAAATGGACTAATAAAATAAAATAATTTAAGTTAATTAAAAATATATATAAAGTTAATTAATTTAAGAATAAATATAAGAATATAAGAATTAATCGTAAAGATACTCCAATTAAAGTCATATGCTCCCTAAAATTAGATAACCGTAAATCACATATCCTCATTAATATAAATCACATCTCCTCATTTAATATAAATCACATCTCCATAAATAACATTCATTCCCACATTAATGGAAATCAAATCTCTATGGAGAAAAGGCGGTGGGGGAATGTTATGGCAGTGGAGAGGAGTGTTATATAAACGATGAAACATGGAGGAGAAGGGGAGGGTTGTTCTTGCAAAATTGGGTGTTATTATCAAAGGAAAAGATTGAAAGTGAAAATTGTGGAAGGCAGACTCGGTGTTCTCGGAATTTTGGGCACAAGGGCAGAGGAGGGGTCCTCTGGATTTAGGATTAATTCCTAAATTGGCTGAGAGGAACCGATTGATCCTGTAATCTGTCCGTTGCGTTGAAGAGAAGAACCACGGTTCCAGCAATCATCAACTTGTTCAGGTTTTTCCAGCAATCATCAGGTTTTGATCTCAGTTTCCAGGTATTCCTCTATGTATCAGCTAGTTACTTTTTTACTTAAAATTGAGTTTAAACTGTGAATCTCTCATTAGATTTTATGCTTAAATCTCCTTTCACATGAAATTCTGCTTAAATTTAAAAATCAAATCAGTGTTGTTTGAAATGATGAAGTCTGAGTTCCTACAGGTTTATCTGACCCGAAGTTAGCAGAAGGTCTGAAACCTCATTGTACTTGATCCCAGATCAAGTGGTTGGACCGTGCCATCCTTGATAGAGAGTACGGCAATCTTTGATGTGTCCATCAGTATTTGCTACTAGTCTCTAGCTTTTCCCACCTCACTGGCCAAATCAGAGGTACTTTCCGTGAGCCCTGAACTCAATGGGTAGGATGCATACGAGGCACAGATTATGAGAGGTGAACCAAATCAATCATCATAAAGGTGGGGTAGAAGCACACCAACAAGGTTCGGCAAGCCTAGCCCTGTGGTTGCTTATAGCTCCGAGAAGCTATCCCCAAATCCCCCCAAAGCTCCCAAAGCTCATCGTCCAACAAGACCCTCAGAATAGGTTCGTTCCACGAAACCAAAATTCTCACGGAAGGGTAGGAACTTGACCTTACCCAGGGGCTTTGTGAGAATATTCGCGACCTGCTCATCAGTTCCTATATGATCGAGCCTTACAATGCCTCACTGTACCATATCCTGGATAAATTGGTACTTGATATCAATATGCTTGCATCGATCGTGGAACACGGGATTCTTGAACAACTGAATCCCACTCTGGTTATCACAGAGTATCACGATGGTATCTAGCACATGCCCGAACAGCTCATTGAAGAGCTTTCGCAACCAGACTGCTTCACAATAGGCCATACTCGCTGCAATGTATTCGGCCTCCGCAGTGCTCAAAGCCACCGACTTCTGCTTCCTACTCATCCATGATATCGAAGCAGAACCAAGTGTGAAGCAACATCCCAATGTGCTCTTATGATCCACCACACTGCCAGCCCAATCGGCATCAGTATATCCATGGAGTGTCACGCTCCCGGCAGTGTATCTCAGCCCATGGTTTATCGTGCCCCGAAGATATCTCAACAGATTCTTGGCACCAACCCAGTGAATGTGATGAGGCTCAACCATATGTTGACTCAAAGTGTTCACTGCAAAACATACGTCCGAACGAGTGTTCACTAAGAACATCAGGGCCCCTACGAGTTGACGATACTCAGTAGGATTTGCTAGCACAGGCCCAGCAGCGCTGCCACTCAACTTCTTGAAGTTGAGCTCCATTGGTGTCGACATGGACTTACAGTCCACCATACCAAATCTTTCCAAAAGCTACACGATATATTTTCCTTGAGAAAGGAAAATCTCACCAGGTCTCTGCGATACCTCCAGGCCTAGGAAGTAATGCATCAGTCCTAGGTCCTTCATCTCGAACTCAGCAGCGAGCTCCCTCTTGCACTAATGAATAAGAGGGTCAGCACCTGTCAGGAAGAGGTCATCCACATACAGCACCAGAATGAGAGGCTTTTCTCTATCAACTTTGAAGTAAAGTTTCGGATCGGCATTACTACGAGTGAAGCCCAGCTTCATCAGGTAGCTATCTATCCTCTCGTACCAAGCTTTGGGTGCTTGCTTCAACCCATAGAGGGCTTTCTTCAACCTGTAGACATGGGTGTCCCGATCCTGGACTTCGAACCCCAGAGATTGCTCCACATACACCTCTTCCTTTATCGCACCATGCAAAAATGCGGTCTTCACATTCATCTAATGAAGACTCCATCCTTGCGTAGCAGCAAGGGCTATAATAGATCGGATAGTGGTATATTGGGCCACAAGTGCAAATATGTCATCATAGTCTACGCCTTCCTTTTGAGAGAAGCCACAGGCAACGAATCTTGCCTTGAACTTTTCAACACTTCCATCATATCCATGCTTGATCTTGTAGAGCCATTTCGAGGTGACAATTACTTTGTCCTCCGGTCTTGGAACCACATCCCAGACATCATTCTTCATTATGGACTCATACTCTTCGTGCATAGCATCCTTCGAGACTTGATGCTTTACAGCTTCCTCAAAAGATCCAGGCTTAGATTATACGATAGTACTCATAGTTGCTAGATACCCATGGTATCTACTCGACTTCTTGCTTTCACGGAATGTCCCTCTTGGGGCCATATGTCCCTCGGCATCCTCGAGAGTGTCCCTGAGCCATGATGGTCTCTTCCTCATCGAAGGAGGTGGATCAATCAGGTCCATTGGTCCTTCAACATCGGGCATCGTCTCATCCTTCGGTTCTTCTTGATTTCCAAGCCTTGCTTCATGATCTTCCTTAGATCTCGGAAGATTGACTACTTTCCTCAGGGAAGCATCTTCGTCAAAGGTGACATCGTGGCATATCTCCATTTCCCTTTGACTAGGCACATAGACTCTATAGGCCTTCGAAGTTTCGCTATAGCCCACAAACATTCCTTTCTTCCCAGAAGCATCCAGCTTGCTCCTCTTCTCCTTCGGCACATGAAAGTAAACAGGACATCCAAAAACTCTAAAATGTGAGACGTCAGGGTTCTTACCAAAGAAAACCTCTTCGGGAGTTTTGGAGTCCAGAGCAGAATGCGGGCATCGGTTTTGTATGTACACAACAGTGTTCGTAGCTTCTCCCCACAGAAACTTCGGTAGACCTTGGTCACATAGCATGGCACGGGCAGCTTCCACAATGGTCCTGTTCTTTCGTTCAGCAACACCATTCTGCTCAGGAGTATAGACAGTTGTGGTATCCCTCTTGATGCCAGCTTCACTGCAAAATTTCTTCAACTCGTTCGTCTCATATTCAGTGCCATTATTGGTCCTCAATATCTTGATCTTCTTCCCTGTCAGATTTTCCACCAAGGCTTTGAAGGTACAGAACCACATGAAAGCCTCATCCTTCTTCTTCAAGAAGCATATCCAGGTTTTGAGAGAGAAGTCATCTATGAATTTCATATAATAAGAACATCCTCCCAAGGATGTCACAGGCAGCATACCAGATAGATCAGAATGTATCAATTGCAAGACATCAAATGTCTTTGTGACACTTCAGGGGAAAGGTCCCCTTGTATGCTTTCCTTAAGCACAACCCTGACATACACCTTCATGATTATTTGAGAACTCAGGCATCCCCGTCACCACCTTCCTTGCTTCGGGAAGGGCCTTGTAGTGAAAATGTCCAAACCTTCGGTGTCATAGTTCAGTCTGTCAGATAGTATCACACATCATCGCTCCCAGTGGACTTCCTCCAACTTGGTAGAGTGTATAAACTCTAAACCTAATCGTGATAGCTTCCTTGAAACTCTTCTTCCAGATACGCACCTTCCCATCAATGAATGCCACATTGAAACCTTTTCCTTCCATGGCCGATATAGACACAAGGTTCTTCTTCAAATCGGGTAAATAGAGCACATCCTGCAAGCGGAGGACTTGACCTTGAGACAAGTGGAGGGTCACAGTCCCTGTCCCTTTCACGGGATATGTCGCATTGTCTCCAAGGATAATTTCCAGATTAGTATCCTTCTCAACCATATCAGAAAGTGCTTCTTTGAACCCAGTGATGTGCCTTGAGGCACCACTATCTATCAACCAGACATCCATAGTGTCGAGTGGAGATGCAGCAGAGAGGGCAGATACAAGAATGAATTCATTTCTTTTATCAACAACATTTGATTCCTCATACCTGGAATTTCTCGACCTTTTGAAAGGTTTCCCATTTCCGCCGGAGAGAGCCTTCCTCTTCCCCTTGAACCTGTTGTTCCTTTGTTGCCATTCCTCCAGTTGTTGTTGTTGTCATCATCATCGGGAGAATCCTTCTTGAAAGGGCATTCTCTAGCATAGTGACCTGGCTTGTGACAAGTGTAACACTTGTCTTTCTTTCCTTGGGCCCCTGCTCTTCCTTCATTTTCATATTCCTTCATCCTTGTCTCTTCTTGTACGCATCTCAATAGTACTTCGTCAAAATCATGTATCACATTGTTATTGAGAATGGTAGTGTTGAATACATGCCATTCGGATGAGAGACCTCCAAGTGCGGTGAGAACCATCTCTCGATCAACTATTGTCTCCCCAATAGCCAGAAGATTATTCCTGATTTTGGTCAGCTTTAGAAAATATGATTGAACGGACTCATCCCTTCCTTTCTTCAGATTCTTCAATTGATTCTTGAAGAATAGGACTTGATTCGCATTGTTGGCCTTGAACATGTGGACCAACTTATCATACATCTCCTTGGATGTGCCCAGCTCAGAGATGTAGGAAACCAAAATCTTATGAATTGAGTCCCTTATCATCAGCTTTGCTTTGATTTCCCCCTTCTTATACTTTGTTTTGGCAGCAGTAGTTGCAGTGGATGGAGGCTCTTGGATTTTACCCTGCACATAGTCCATGACATCTTGGTCTTCAAAATTAAGATCCAATGTCATCTTCCAGGCATGAAAGTCATCATTCCCAGTCAATTTGTCATCAGCCTTAAAGCCATTGTAGTTTGAGGAACCCATCCTCTTCTTTAGTGATTGCTACAAACTAGGGCTTTGTCTTCACCTTAGCTCTGATACCATGTAAATTTTTGTAGATGTTCTATGTTTGATGCAACTTTACCTTTTATCCCAATATCAGTCAGCAATCACATAAAAAATAAAGTAAAATGTTGATAGAACATACCAGTAGATTGACAGAAGACAAGCCAGAAATATATTAGTGTGTTGGTGTGTTATGGCAGTGAGCAAGATGCTTCAACCAGCAAAGTCTCAATACGGTCAGCCAACCAGAAGTGTCACACAACCCTCTAGGACAGCCAAAACAGTCAACCCCAAAAGTCAACAAAAGTCAACGTTGTTAGTCAACGATCAACGCAAACAGCAGCAGCAGCAAGGTCAATGCAGCCAAGTCAAAGTCAACGTCTAGCCTCGGGAATTGTGCCAAAAAATGTGGATTCAGAAAATCGAAAGATTGGGAGAGTTTCAAGTCTATTTGACCTTGCGTTGACCAAAGTCAACGCTGGTCAACGCTGATGCAGAAACCCTAGGCCGAAAACAGAAAATGTTGCTTGCTGAAATTTCCCACGTGTGAAGAGAAGAGCCTCCAAGGTGATCGAACCAATCAGATGACGAGAGAGAAATGTGTGAGGATGAGATGAGTGAAAATGTCCTCCAACGTTGACCAATATATATCCATCAATGAAGGTGTGTGACACAACTGCTAGGGCACTAAACCTTCAGGCCAACCTGCACATATTTTGAATAAATTCAAAATAAATGTTCTGCTCATCGGATCAAGATGATCTTTAGATCGATCTTGCACCTCTCTGAACGAGGAGTCCAATAAAAATATTGGGATCTTCATCTGAGCATCACAACATGGAGTTTGGACCTATTTGTCCAAAATTAACACCAATCCTCTGTGACTGCATTGAGCGCAGTCCTCACCATGACATTGTCATCTACCTTGACCCCCACGCGAGTCAGCTGATCCCGAATCAACTGTAGTCTGGATAGAAAAGGGTCGATATCCTCTCCAGTGGCCACCATGAATAACCTCGGTTGGTTCTCCAGAAGCATCTTTCTCTAGATGGACCTTCCTTCATACAATGTGGTTAGAGCTACCCACATCTCATGAGTCGTTGCCTTCTCGGCTATGTGTGGTACCACATGATCTTTGACCCCGTCCATAATGAAGCGCTTGGCATGTGTCGTTCCTTCATTGTGCTTCTCTAGGACCTTCGCATCGGTCGGTGTAGCCAAGACTTTCTCTGCATGCTCCCTTATGTCGTATGCCTCAAGAACTACCAGGATTCTAGCCTTCCAAATTGCAAAGTTGGACAGGCCATCCAACCTGTCTTGATCACGTAGTCCATGTGGCGCCATCTGCTCAGATATTTGTCGGAACTGATCCTCCTCTCTCTGCTAGAGACTCAGATCTAGGGTCCTTGGCGAGAAAGGCACCCTCTGCTCCCTCTGACAACTGACTCCCTCTCTTGGAAGTCTACTAACAACAATGAATCAGCTCTCTTTGATCCTTTGATCGATGCACAGATCTCTTTCGCAGGAAATCTTCTGAGAAGTTGTTCTCCTCTCGCTCTTTGTCAACTTAGCTAGGCTAAATTTTGCACCGACAGAATCTTCACCCCACCAGCAACTGCTGAAGGTCTGCAGCTCAGCTTTCGGTTCACGGCACTGCACAGCAATCAGGTTTTGGACTGCATCACCCTGGTTGACCTCTGCGTGAGAAAACTGGCTCAGCGCAGCGACTACGCAGCGCAGGCTGCTCCTGCGTCCCTCTGGAACGCTCTGCGTTGTCTCTACATCACCCAACTGGAATGTGTCAGCCCCTGTGTGGCCCTAGCTACCTCTGCGTCCTTTTGCTGCTACGCTGCCCTCTCTGGATTATCTGCTGCTTTCTGCAACACAGATTCTTCAGCCTTCTTGCTAGAGATTCAACTAGATTTGCAACCTGGCTCTGATACCATGTGAAAATTTCTGAATATACTTAAACAAAAACCCTACAGTTAAATTATTGATTTACTTCTCCTACTAACACAAGTTATTAATTTGAAATCTTCAACATTAACATCGAAGTAAATACATTAACAGCCTACACATACAGATCTGAACTGAATAACATACACAATGACAAAGTGACACAAAGGATTTTCTGGACAACTATTCCCGGAAAAACCCAATGCGGGAAAACCGGTCTTCTAGCTCTGGAGGGTTTTTATTATTAAGCAGATCCCAAGTACAATAGATTTGGGCACCAAATTGGTTAACCCGACAGAGAAATAAAAACTGCAATTATACCTCTGTTCTGGAGACAGAAAACTAACTGATTCACACCCTCAAACGGGATTTACAGAACTCATCCTTTTTCGGCCTCTAGAAACCCCAGCGCTGCTCTGAAGCCCTTTGCGTCAGCCTCTGCGCTGCTCAGGAAGGGCCTGCATCACCCAGACTAGGTTACGTTGCCCCTGCACTGCCCTGGTTGGGCTTGCGTCAACCCTGCTGGCCTCTTGTTGCCTCTGCGCTGCCCTTTCTGGGCCTACGTCAGCCCTGCTAAGCTCCTGATGCCTCTGCACTGCCCCTACTGGGCTCTCGGCTGCTCTGCATAGCTGCTGCTTCTTTGCCCTTGTTGTACTCTTGGCCTGGGACTAGACCATCCCCCTCGCCAATACTGCCCCTCTCTGCAGCTGAAACACTTCTAAAATTCTTAGCAAACCACGCCCTATAATTTCAGCTTAGCTTTAGTGCTCTGCCAGTGTGTGCGTTCTCCAACTAACCCCAAGCCCTCTTCTTATACTTTTCTCATTGAAACTTCAATGGTCGTGATCTAATCTCTAATCGACGGCTAAGATCAGAATATGCTTGATCCGCGTCACTTAAGTCATTCTCATCACATGTTTAATTTAATTACCTTTAATCTTTTAATTTTCCTAAGTTAGACTTAGGGTCCTTAATTAAAAATATTAATTAATTAAATATCTCTTAAACCGGATGGAATTTCCCAAAACGCTTTATGGGTCTTGGAGATCTTATATACTCTAGTCCCTCCACAAATTTTGGGAGCTAGAGCACATCCGATGCTACCCAAACACCCCAAAATCTCAACAATTTGAGCATATATATTGAGGTCGACGTGAAGAAGATGATTGTGCTTGCTTTTGGAGGGAAATCTACACACTTCGAAGTGTAACATGACTCCAATTATCTTTATGAAAATATGACTAAATCCTAAAGACATCAAGAAGAAGTCTTTGACCTATAAATAAAATCCTTGCTCATGAAACCCATAATGCAAGTAATACAATAAATACATTTTATTTTTCCTTTGTCTCTTCTTTACATAAAATTATAAGTACATGTTATTATGAAGACCGAAACTAGTTACACTTTTCAACAAACTAGCTCACAAATAAAATAATAAGCATCTCAAGAGGTCAAATAATAAACTATGCATGTCGTAGGGCCCACCAAGAGGCCTGATAAGGTCCATAAGTGCCATAATGATGAATAGGACCCTCAAACGTGATGGACAAGGGGGTGGCCCCTTGTTCTCCAAACAATAAATCTATGGTGCTCCCAGTGGGTGTGGGGGCACACCAATAACCTCATGGGTCTCCAAGTAAGTCGAAGATACCTGTAGACCTTTTGCAAGGGCTCAGATGATGGAATGAATGATGCCATATCAGCGTACAAGTTCTGGGTCACCTGCCAAGTGTATGGTTCAACTGTGGGGCCGGATGCGCATGGTGTACCAGGTGCATCTTCCTTGTCCAATAGGTGGATCTCAAGCAATCTCTGAACATCTCTGGGGATCCATGGAGTGTTGTCTACTGTTGTGGAGGCCCATGGCTGTCTACACACACCCTACATATGCCAATGTAGCGCTCTAGAGAGTTAGGACCCCGTATAGGGAGACCAAACTCAAGATGGGCACCATCTACAATCCTACAAAAGATCCAACGTGTCCCCTAGCCTTCCAGCACAACAAGTCATTAAAGTAATTGGGTAAAATAGCTTACAAACTATGCACAACAAGTGGACACTTCATAATGGCATGTCATTCCATAGTGGGATTTGGCATGTGCTAATGTCTCCAAGCTCCAAAGGGGGTTAGCCAAGTACTTTATTAAGTGGTTTCTACCTTTAGGGGGGATGGTATGTCCAAGGCACATCCCTCAAGTGGTGGTGGCATGTGATAAGAGGTGAATGGATTAGTGAATGAGAGGGGCAATCCTGAACCACATATCGGGGTACAAGGGTAGCTAGTGTGAAAATTCTAAGATCCCAGATCCAAGAATCCCTACTGCAACAAGCTGAACTACTTCTCCTACTTGTATATCTGATTTAACAGGTTATTATAAGATTGCTTCTTAAAATATCGAAGTTGTTACTAAAGCAACCTTCACCCATTAAAATACATGTGAATTCAGAAACTTAGCAAGAAAAATAATGGAAACACAAGACACCGTTATTTTTGGACAAACGTCCCCAGAAAAACCCAATGCAGGAAAACCGATGCAACAGATCTGAGGGTTTATATATTATGCAGTAATTTTCTGAATAAAAATATGGGATGCCTTTTTGGCAATCTCTATAGAGAATCTAACTGACAAAGAGTTAGAGAGAGAAATCTCACACTTAAATCTAGAAACCCAACTGACCAACAAACCTCAGACGACAAGCCCTCCACTACGTTGCGCAGTCACTTCGCAGTCTCTACGTCACTCAGCGTGGGGATTGTGTGGCTTCTGTGTAGCTGGTCTTCCATTGTCTAGATCTACCCTTCTGGCCACTTCCAGTCTCACACCCCAACTTTCCGACGTTGGATCTGGCTGAATTATGGATTCCCTCAAGCCTGAAGCGTTGCCTTTGTGTGGGACTATGCTGCCTCTGCGTAGCTGCTACGTTGCCTCTATTGATATACTCTCTGTCTTCTTCGCAATGCATTCCCGGCTCAAGAAAATCTCCAATCGGAATTACTCTGCTCCTCACTGCAATCAAGAATCACTTAGATCTGATTTTCGTCCGAGCACTACTCCGTTCGAAAAATTCGATCTCTAGATCCTCCTGGTGCAATTTACAAATGACCCTCAAGTCTTCCTTTATAGCCTTCTTGTTGACAAATCAACGGCCGAGATTAGATCTCCACTCAACGGTTAAGATTATATTAAACTTGATTTGCTTTGTCTAGAAGATTCACCCACAGTTTACATTAATACTGATTATTTATTTTAATTTCCTAAGTTAGACATAGGGTCCTCATTAAAAATAAATAATTTTTTCATAAAATTGTTTTTGGGTGGATTTTCCCAAACGATTTCTAGATTATTTGTAATGCATGTGTCTAAGCCTCTGCACAAAATTTGGGGCTTAGAGCACATCTGATGCTACCAAAAATCAACACTCCCTCTTAGCGAGGAATGTGCTCTAACAGATATGCCCTGCTGCACACTGCGTTGACTCTCAAGCATCTCCCTCTGCGCTGATGATGTCTGACATGTTGCCCATCACTCACTGCGTTGTTGCTTTACTGTACTGTTGTTGACCCTGCCACAATCAACACTGCATCAGTGTTACAACTCCCTCTCAAACGTTGCATCTGCTACTAGCATTGCCACTGCTAACACTGCACTGCACCTCAGCTATTGAGAGAAGCAACTGAAAAACATCCAAAAAAAAATGAACAAGTGTTCAGGATGCATCTCGGTGCTGAAAACACTGACTGCTGATAGTTGTTGCGTTGTCCCTCTGATGCACTACGTTGTTGCTGCTCTGCATTGCGCTACGCTGCAGCAACTCTGTTCTACGCTGCTCAGAGTTTGGCGCTGCTATTCACTGCAATTGTCATCTCTGCACTCCTCTGCACTATTGAAAACTCCTCCAGCCTGCTACTGCTAATTATGGGGACTCGTAGCAAGGTTGTGATCCGAGAGGTGGACTCCTCCAAGATCCTGCCCAACAGAAGTTCTGTTGAACTACAGCTCAATGTCGCCCCATCTCCCTCCTAGAGATGCGTGAGCACTCATGCCGTACTCATCCTCATCAATCTTCGCGGTTGTAGCCTTCGGATCATGCTTCTCGTCCTTGTCCTTATGCTTCAAAGGACACTGGGAAGCGTAGTGACCAAGTTCACCACTCTTGAAGCATTTGATCTTCGAGACGTCTTTCTAACATCTTCGTTGCTCCTGTTGCCCTTTGGATGCAAGGGCTGCATCTTCCTCCTCCTGCTTCACCTTCGATCCACTGCCACTGTTGCCATCAAGTTTGCACTTAACTAGGTCCCTCCTTAGCTCTTCTTGCTGAAGAGCAGCCCACATCTCCATCCAGCTTGCCAAGGTTGCTCTAGAAAAATACTTGCCAATCATCAATGACTGCATTCAATGCCAATCTCACCATCGCTATAGAAGGGGTAGACCCTGCTGCTACAAGTTGGTCATGAATCTCTTGAAGTTTCAACATGAATGGATCAATGCGCTCCCCTTTTTGCATCTACGCCATCCTCAGTTGCTGCTCAAGGTACATCTTCCACTGCTCGGAAGATCCATCATATAGTGTGGCCAAGGCTTCCTGTTTATTTTTGGTAGCATCAAATGAGCTCTAAGCCCAAAATTTTGTGGAGAGGCTTAGACATATGCATTACAAATAACCCAGAAATCATTTTGGGAAATTCCTTCTAGAAACAGTTTTATAAGAAAAATTAATTATTTTTAATGAGGACCCTAGGTCTAACTTAGGAAATTAAAATAATTAATCAGTATTAATGTAAATTGTGGATGAAACAGAAAAAGCAGATCAAGTCTAATTTAATCTTAGCCGTTGATTGGAGATCTAATCTCCCTCATTGATTTGTCAACGAGAAGACTATAAAGGAAGGCTTGAGAGACATTTGTAAGACACACCGAAAGGATCTAGACATCGAAATTTTCTAACGGAGCAATGCTTGGACGAAAATCAAATCTAAGTGATTCTTGATTGCAGTGAGGGGCAGTAATTTTGGTTGAAGATTTTCCTTAGTCGAAGAATACACAGCAAAGAAGGCAGAGAGCAGATCAGCAGAGGCAGCATAGCAATAGAGGCAGTGCTGCAGCCTCAAGGGAATTTGAGATTCAGTTGAGGGTCAGCCAGATCCAGTGCTAGAGAGCCGAGGTGTGAGACCGGAAGAGGCCAGAAGGGCATATCCAGCCAGCAAAAGACCAGTGACGCAGAAGCCACGCAGTCCCTACGAAGAGGGACGCAGAGACAGCACAGCACAGTGGAGGGCTTGCAAATCTGGGGTTGTTGGTCAGTTGGGCTTCCAGATCAGTGTGAGATTGTTTCTCACTAACTTTTTTTTAGTCATATTCTCTGTAGGGATTACCAGAAAGGCACCCCAGATTTGCATTCAGAAATTTACTGCATAATATATAAACCCTCATATCTGTTGCACCTGTTTTCCTGCATTGGGTTTTTCCGGAGACGTTTGTCCAAAAATAACGGTGTCCTGTGTTTGCATTATTCTTTCTTGCTCAATTTCCTTTTCACAAATGTATTTTAATGAGTGAAGTTGCTTCAGTAACGGCTTCAGTATTTCCAGAAGTAATTTGTCAATAACTTGTTAAATCTGAATTTACAAGTAGGAGAAGTAGGTCAGTTGTACCAGTAGGGATTCTTAGATCTGGGATCTTGGAATTTTCACATGGTATCAGAACTTGCATTATGAAACATGAAGAGCAGATCTAGCGCGTGAAGGAGGCCGAAAAGCTGCAGAAAGCAGTCATTCGAGTCCCCAAAGGGATTGCGCAGTCTAGGCCTTGAGGGCTGAAGTTTTCGGGTAGATCTCTCTCTGAGTGAGTCGACAGAGAGGTAAGATATACAGATCGGAATTTTGTCGAGCCAATGGGAGCAACACAGAGCTGGTGGGACATAGTTTCTGCAGGCATATCTTGATTTTTCCGAGCAGAAAGTGTCACAAGAAAAAGTAGCACAGTGAGGGAATTCTCTTGCCGGAAGTTCCTTGCCGGGGAATTTCAGTTTTTTCAAGATCTGAGCAACAGAGCCGGGCATCAGATCTACGAGCTCCACAAGGAGTGCATAAGCATGTCTAGTGTTGCGCAGAGGGGGAAGAAGAGGAGCAAATTCGACAGATTTGATGCCCATGGCAGCTCACGGGATTAGAGATCAGGATTGGTTGGAGGGAGCCTCCAACTACGTAATCTAGAAGGCAAGGATCACTTGTCTTCTAGATGAATACAATCTCAAGCTCTTCGTGCAGAACACAGTAGTTGTCCCTACAGATCCAGATCAGTTGAAGCAATACAGGGCTGATATGGCGAAGGCAAAAAGGCTAAACCTTGATGGAATCAAGTATCACATTGTGTCTCATATAGCTGGCAAAGATAACGCCAAGCAGATGTGGGAAGCCTCGGCCACGTTGTATGAGGTATATTCCGAGCAGCGGAAAATGTACCTTGAGCAGCAACTGAGGATGGCGCAGATGCGTAAAGGGGAACGCTTTGATCCGTTCCTGTCAAGACTTCAGGAGATTCATCACCAGCTTGCAACAGTAGGGTCTACCCCTTCTCCTACAACGATGGTGATACCGGCGTTCAATGCAGTCACTAATGATTGGCAAGTATTTTATCAGAGCATCATGGGCAAAGCAACCTTGGCAAGCTGGGTGGAGATGTGGGTTGCTCTTCAGCAAGAAGAGCTAAGGAGAGACTTGGTCAAGTGAAAAATTGATGGCAACAGTGGCAGTGGATCGAAGGTGAAGCAGGAGGAGGAAGATGCAGCCCTTGCATCCAAAGGGCAACAGGAGCAACAGAGACGTAAAAAAGACGTCTCGAAGATCAAATGCTTCCAGAGTGGTGAACTTGGTCACTACGCTTCCCAGTGTCCTTTGAAGCATAAGGACAAGGACGAGAAGAATGATTCGAAGGTTGCTACCGCGAAGGTCGATGAGGATAAGTACGCCATGAGTGCTCACGCATCTCCAAGAGGGAGATGGGG
This sequence comes from Pinus albicaulis, assembly GCA_034641835.2. NCBI lineage: Eukaryota > Viridiplantae > Streptophyta > Pinopsida > Pinales > Pinaceae > Pinus > Pinus albicaulis. The sequence continues at coordinate 33,307 of JAXQQM020066087.1, forward strand.
CAACATTGAGGTGTAGTTCAGTAGAACTTCAATTGGGCAGGATCCTGGAGGAGTCCACCTCTCGGATCACGACCTTGCTACGGGTGCCCATATTCAGCAGTAGCAGGCTAGAGGAGTTTTCAGTAGGTGCAGAGGAGTGCAGAGACGACAATTGCAGTGAATAGCAACGCCAACTTCTAAGCAGCGTAGAGGAGAGTTATAGCAGCGCAGCGCAGTGCAGAGCACTAGTAGCGCAGTGTAGAGCAGCAACAGCACAGTGCATCAGAGGGACAAAGCAGTAGCTATCAGCAGTTAGTGTTTTCAGCACCAAGATGCATCCTAAACACTTGTTCATATTTTTGGACGTTTTCAGTTGCTTCTCTCAACAGCTGAGTTGCAGTGCAGAGTTAGCAGTGGCAGTACTAACAGCAGATGCAGCATTTGAGAGGTATTTGTAGTACGGATGCAGTGTTGATCATGGCAGGGTTAGTAGCAGCAGCGCAGTGATTGATGGGCAGCATGTCAGACATCATCAGCGCAGAGGGAGAAGCTTCAGAGTCAAAGCAGTGTGCAGCAGGGCATATCTGTTAGAGCACATTCCTTGCTAAGAGGGAGTGTTGATTTTTGCTAGCATCGGATGTGTTCTAAGCCCCAAATTTTGTGGAGAGACTTAGACACATGCATTATCAATAACCCAGAAATCGTTTTCGGAAATTCCTTCCAGAAACAGTTTTATAAGAAAAATTAATTATTTTTAATGACCCTAAGTCTAACTTAGGAAATTAAAAAAATTAATCAATATTAATGTAAATTGTGGATGAAACTTCTAGAAAAAGCAGATCAATTCTAATTTAATCTTAGTCGTTGATTGGAGATCTAATCTTGGTCGTTGATTTGTCAACGAGAAGACTATAAAGGAAGGCTTGAGGGTCATTTGTAAGACACACCGAGAGGATCTAGAGATCAAAATTTTCTGACGGAGCAGTGATCGGACGAAAATCAGATCTAAGTGATTCTTGATTGCAGTGATGGGCAGTAATTTCGGTTGGAGATTTTCCTGAGCCGGAGAATACACATCAGAGAAGGTAGAGAGCAGATCAGCAGAGGCCGCGTAGCAGCTATGCAGAGCCAGCGAGGTCCCATGCGGAGGCAGCGCTGCAGCCTCAAGGGAATTCGAGATCCAGCTGAGGGTCAGCCAAATCCAGTGCCGGGGAGCCGGGGTGTGAGACCGGAAAAGGCCAAAAGGGCAGATCCAGCCAGTAGAAGACCAGTGACGCAGAAGCCACGTAGTCCCTACGCAGATCGATGCAGAGACTGCGTAGTGCAGTGGAGGGCTTGCAGATTCGGGGTTGTTGGTCAGTCGGGCTTCCAGATCAGTGTGAGATTGTTTCTCACTAAGTTTTTGTCAGTCATAGTTTCTCCAGGGTTTGCCAGAAAGGCATCCCAGATTTGTATTCAGAAATTTATTGCATAATATATAAACCCTCAGATCTGTTGCACCAGTTTTCCTGCATTGGGTTTATCCGGGGACCTTTGTCCAAAAATAACGGTGTCTTGCATTTACATTATTATTTCTTGCTCAATTTCCTTTTCACAAATGTATTTTAATGAGTGAAGGTTGCTTCAGTATTTCCAGAAGTAATCTGTTAATAACTTGTTAAATCTGAATTTACAGGTAGGAGAAGTAGTTCAATTGTAGGAGTAGGGATTGTTAGATCTGGGATCTTGGAATTTTCAGACTTCCCACATCTGTCTGGCAGTATCTTTGCCAGCTATATGGGACACAATGTGATCCTTGACTCCAACGATTAGCCTTTTCGCCTTCGCCATATCAGCCTTGTACTGCTTCAACTGATCTGGATCTGTAGGGACAGCTACTGTGTTCTGCACGAAGAGCTTGAGATCGTATTCATCTAGAAGACAAGTGATCCTTGCCTTCCAGATCATGTAGTTAGAGGCTCCCTCCAACCAATCCTAATCTCTAAGCCCGTGAGCTGCCATGGCAGTCAAATCTGTCAAATCTGCTCCTCTTCTTCCCCCAAGGCACAGCATGGGACAGGCTTACGCACTCCTTCTGGAGCTCGTAGATCTGCTACCCAGATCTGTTGTTCATATCTTGGAAGAACTGAAATTCCCCGGCTAAGAATCTCCTGAGAGAGAAAATTCGGTCGCTGTGTTGCTTCTTCTTTTGACACTTTCTGCCTACCAAAATCAAGATCTGCCTACAGAAAACTGCATCCCACCAGCTCTGCGTTGAGGCTCTATGTTGCTCCCTCTAACTCGGCAAAATTTTGATCTCGAGATCTTACCTCTTTGTCGACTCACTCAAAGAGAGTTCTTCCCAGAAATTCAGCCCTCCTGGCCTGGACTGCGCAATCCCTTTGGGGATTCGAATCACTGCTCTCTGCTGCTTTTTGGCCTCTGTCACGCACTAGATCTGCTCTTCCTGTTTCAAAATGCAAGCTCTGATATCATGTGAAAATTCCAAGATCCCAGATCTAAGAATCCCTACTTCAACAATTTGAACCACTTCTCCTACTTGGAAATCTGATTTAACAAGTTATTATATGATTACTTCTTAAAATATCGAAGCAGTTACTGAAGCAACCTTCACCCATTAAAATACATATGTGAAATCAAAAATTGGGCAAGAAAAATAATGCAAACACAGGACACAGTTATTTATGGACAAACGTCCCCGGAAAAACCTAATGCGGAAAACCGATGCAGCAGATCTGAGGATATATATATTATGCAGTAATTTTTTGAATACAAATCCAGGATGCCTTTCTGGCAATCCCTGCAGAGAATCTGACTGAGAAAGAGTTGGTGAGAGAAATCTCCGACTAAAATTTGGAAACCCGACTGACCAACAAACCTCGGACGGCAAGCCCTCCACTGCGTTGTGCAATCTCTACTGTATGGATCTGCCCTTCTAGCCCCTTCTGGTCTCACACCCCGGCTTTCCGGCGCTGGATCTGGCTAACCCTCAACTGAATTACGGATACCCTCAAGGTTGCAGCGCTACCTTTGCATGGGACTGCGCTGCCTCTGTTGATTTGTTCTCTGTCTTCTCCGCGATGTATTCCTGGCTCAAGAAAATCTCTAACCGGAATTACTCTGCCCCTCACTACAATCAAGAATCACTTAGATCTGATTTTCGTCTGAGCACCGCTCTGTCAGAAAAATTCGATCTCTAGATCATCTCACTGTAATTTACAAATGACCCTCAAGTCTTCCTTTATAGCCTTCTCGTTGACAAATCAACGGCCGAGATTAGATCTCCAATCAATAGCTAATATTATATTAGACTTGATCTACTTTATCTAGAAGATTCACCCACAGTTTACATTAATACTGATTAATTGTTTTAATTTCCTAAGTTAGACTTAAGGTCGTCATTAAAAATAATTAATTTTTCTTATAAAATTGTTTCTGGGTGGATTTTCTCAAAACGATTTATGGGATATTTGTAATGCATGTGTCTAAGCCTTTCCACAAAATTTGGGGCTTAGAGCACATCCGATGCTACCAAAAATTGTAATGACCCATTTTGAATTATGAAAGAAAGGTATTAGTAAGCATACGATATATGTGTATGATAGCTACATATGCATACGCCATATGTCTTACACTCGTATGCTTACTAAATAATTATGAAAGATGTCTAAGTAAATGATAAATGGATCAAGTACCAAAAACATTAAGAAGAGAAATAATACTTATTTTGTAATTATTAAGCTATTTAAATAAAATTTACACTACCAACCCTATTAAAGTAAATATGTATGAATATACATAATAATTTAAATGTTATAATTAAAAAAGAAGTTAGCTTAAATATATATATATATATATATATATTAATTCATCATATTTAAATAATATAAATCAAAGAAATTAAAAGTTAAAGTCATAAACATAACAACCGCCTTCAAGGTACGTAATCTCATTTGGAGGTTACATGTATACTCCTGAATAAGCAAAATCAAATATAGGAAAACAGTGGATGAGGCGAAAACCGCCTGAGGAGGCCTATTTATCCATGTAAACAGAAAATTGAAAAAAAAAAGAGAATTTTGAAGGAAGGAGTGGCGAGCGTGTGTTGAGAGATTGAAGGACAAGCTGTGTTGAGAGATTGGGAAATATAGAGTTCAATTGCTCTGAAATTTTGGGCACGGGGCCAAAGTATCTCAATCTGGAATACTTTGGAACTGATTATTGAAGCTGTACTCAGTTGGCTGGGTGGTTTTTGGTCGTTTGGTAACGGGAATGGAAGCAGATTGGAATCACATCAACTCAGGATAAACTTCAGACACGGAACCAGGTATGTATTGTAAATTTAGTTGATAAATTCCTATTTAAATTGCAATGGTTGAATTCTGATAAGAAGTAAGGGTTTAATGTTGCTTAGGTTATGTGTTTGTACCTCATTTATTTTGATAAATTTGCTTCGATGTTGTTATAACTAGGATTTAATTGGTAAAAGCACCCCATTTTGGTATCTGAGCAGGTTTAACTCTCGAGCCTGTTAAGATAATGTTACTATTAAAATCAATAAAGGTTATAAGTATTGCCTTTTAGCTAAATCCTTATACAGAATTTTGAAGGTGGACTTATACAACAAGTGAGATTAGGATACCTGTGAATCTGCCTTACATATGCCAATTCAAAGCTCAAGTATTGTAGCCTCTTTTAAATATGTATCAGTCCTTAATTAGTCTTCAAATCTTACACAAAATGCTAGTAATCATACCAATTCAAGTATTGAATGCAAAGAAAAGATACAATGAAGTGTCACTGCTGTAGATTCAAATCAGACTTCAAGGCCTTGTATGTGTTCATAAAATTGCTCACAATTCAATACCAAGTGCCAAGAAGATAAACCAATGACTAAAACTCAAGTTTAATGCAAAAAGAAGTGTGAAATACCACCGTGGTATCGTTGTAGAGTAATAAGAGACGTTTTTAAAATTCGTTGTCGAGTAATAAGAAACGTTTTTACAATTTTCTGTCGAGTAATAAGAGACGTTTTTACAAATTTTAGTGCTTTACATTATCCACTCGCTTCACAATCAAACCTCTACAAATAGAGGTATTCGTCCACCTACAGTCTAGATTAATCCAGTGTTGATAATATCGGTATCGACAAAATATCGGCAAGGGTCCAGAAAACATCTTATCGGCAATATCGGCGAAAATATCGGCAAGCATAAAAAATGCATAATATATTCATTTTTTTCAGATTTTTAAATATATAAAGCAATAACAACATGAGATAAACACATTGAAACATAAATATGAAGAAAGCACTGATATATATGATGTAGTGGATGTAAAATAAAAATGATATATCAAAGGCGATACCAAATCCTGTTGATCCCTGATAATTGTCCAATCAAGGACTCAAATGTGGAGAACCAATACAAAATAACATCACATATATAAAAGTATCTCATCATGATGAGTTATATGTAGCAAAGCTGCAAAACAAATAAAACTAGCAACTATCTATCTGAGATCAAGATTCAGTTCCCTCTCCCTAGCAGCTATCTTTGTGTCTTTTTCAGCAAATTCCTTCAAGAGCTTTTTGTATAATTTCCGCACTAGAAACTGTACAAGGTATAACATCATGTCCAGGGAGTCTAGCCAGATGGTATTTCGATCGTGTAACCTCTCTTGCCATCTTGGTCCCACACAATTTGCATGATAGATGTGCATGATTTGTCCCACCATCAAGCACCCCATACTCCCAAAATGGGTCCAAGGATTTTGGCATATTTACAATGAACTAATTCAAAGTTCAAACCTAGGGCACCAAAAAAACAAATATTGGCATTAAACACGCATACACAAAAAATGGCAATAAGAGGGCGCATAAGAAAGTAAAAAAAAAATGAAGCTTGTTGTCCAAATATGGAGAAAACCCTTGCATTGGCTCACGGGCATGAAAAACATAGCAAATGGAAAAAAACAAAGAAACAAAATCTTGGTAGGCAAAAATGCAAGCAAGCATAACCCTAAATCTATGAAAAAAATCATTAACATAGGGGTTTTTAAGAACATACCTATTAATGAAAGAAATGAAGTTTCTCTCTCTGTTCTTCAATCTTTGATCAACAAAAAATTCTAAGTTGATAGTGGTAATGGCTCTTTGATCCTCAATCCCTCCTTGACAACCACCACAAAGCTCTTCCCCTTCCTTCTCCAAGCCTCACAGATGAAAATGAAAAAAAAAAGACAAAATTCCCTTTTCTAGCCGCGGCCCAGGAGTGCCTGGTGATATTTCCCATCGTCGAGCGATATCGCGATATTTTCTTGGCGATATTTCGGCTCGCCGAAAATATCGCGATATTTCCGAATATCGCCGATATTTCGATGATATTATCAACACTAGATTAAACATCAAAACTGCATAAGATGATAGCTTTGTCGGATCGGGTCAAAATTTAATGGGTTGAAACAGTGAAATCTCCAAGTTATCAACCATCCTCTGAAATTTCACCAAGGGTCGAAGTCTATTAACTACCAAGCATCGTAAGTCACAAGCCAACACATCAAGTATTTAGCCCACAACACGGCTCAGGTCAAAATTCATTACACAAAAATGAAGGACTCGGATGCAACAATCTCAGCATTAATACTGAACTGAGTAATTAGAGGGAACTTGAAACCTCCTTTTCGTGCAATTTCTCATCACAGCCCGCCCTCTCAACGGGGTCTGCCGGTAGATAGTCATTCGTGCCGTAGATAGTCAATAAGAGAGCGAGCTAAGATACGCGAGTTGGGAAATATCTATTTAGTAAATGGATAGCCGGAGTAGATAACCTTGATAGCCAGGGTGAGTAGCCTAGGTAGCCCGGATGATACGCAACAGCAGCCCCTCAATAGATTTATTCAAGGATATTTATTCTGGATATAATAGCATAGATAATGTGTATGGGTCATAGAGCTGTAGAAAAGGTGGCCGCTTTTGCAGAGATGGTCCGCCAATCTACCCAAGACTAAGCCCAACGCATAACCATCCATATTCAAACCTGAAATTTAAAAACATTGAACAAATTCCCCTCAGAAACCCTCAATATATAATAACGATCTGAAAAGTTTGTAGATAACTGAGCATCGAACTCACATCCCCAGTCTGCATGTAAACTTGTGACGTGTAGTTTGTGGCATGTAGTTTGCAATACATTTGTATACTTGTGAGCCCCTTTCCTTAGCGCTTCTCCCACCTAAACAATTGTGTTACCCACTGCATATGGCCTACAGTTACCAGACGCGTAATACATATGTTTCGTGGGCTCTTCCCTTAAGCACTTACAGTTTTGTATGTCAAAAAAACCTTCGTCGCATCGCAGCTTGTGGTCGAATTCAATGCTTGATTTAAGTGATTTTGAAATAAAACGCAAAACTAATCTTTTATTCATTGCTATCAAGTGCAATGTATCCATTATTTTATTCCAATATGTGTTAAGAATCCACATATCAATTATTTGGTGTACATAGTTATCTAATATGCACACTTATACATTTATTTAATTATTATTGATTACTCATCTTGTAATTTGTCCTTTGTTATAGTATAGTGGCTCGGCCACTTACTTTAAATATTTTATATCATTTACTTTGTTGTTTTAAATGATTTTAAGTTTTAGATTTATTTAATTTTTAATTTATTTTAATGTTTGGAAAAAAAAAATTGTGTAAAGTCAAAATTACATTTATTTTAGTTTTTAAAATAAATAAAGAATAATAATAACAATAAATAAATAAAAATATACGTATAGTGTTTAAAGTTGTGAAGAGAATTGAAGTAGAGTAAGTGTAATTATATAAGTACTTAAGTTATTTATGAATAATAGAGGATGGGAAGATGTACAAAACCAATTTAATAAGCCTTGAGTTAAATATGACACTTGAACATTTCATACTTATTTTGGTAGAGTTGCCCGTTCGATAACGACATGATGTCAATTCAACGAAATGAAATTTCAAACTTATTAAATTCTAGGGACACATAATTAATTATCCATCACCATACAGTTATAACATATATAAATATTATTAGTTATACTCATAAGTAAAATAAAGTCAATAACCCCTTCCATAACTCTACATCTAAGACTAGAAAATGCTAGAAAAATATTACGAAGCAATATTATAATCTATGGAGACCCATGCATTTTGTTAAGAATTATAACGCATAGAACATCCTACATTAGGACAAGAAGGTCGTGTTGCCACCCTCCTTGACCTCAGTACCAGTAAGACCTGCCTGCAGGTAATAATCGTAAAAAAAATATACCCATATGTAAGCTTGAAAACCTAAAATTGTACTTTGGATTCTTGCACTTCAAATTTTCATAAATCTTACTGTGTGACCAGGAAAAGTCAAGATGGTAAGGACATATCAACGATGACCACGTCTTCGGGTGGCATCACCATCTCTAACGCCACCATCGCCATCACCATCACCATCGCCACCACCAAGATCATCATCAACACCAGTTGCTACAGCGCCTGAGCTAACTACTATAATGCGCTCATTAGAAGCCATTCTGGAAACATTAAAAGGGTCACAACCAGCCAACACCAAAGAAGAGCGATCTCATCTTGAGGAAAGACATTCAGAAAAGTTTAAAGATTGTGATTATAAGCCACCAAAGGAATATATTTCTAAAGAACTACAAAAGATTAAACTCTCGGAATTCTCAGGAGGGCGAGCGAGAGAACGTGTTGAAGCATGGTTAGAAGGTATGATAAAATGCTTCGCACTAAGAAAATATTCTTCTACCTCTAAAACAAAGATCGATATATTTCAGCTCAAAGGGAGTGCTCTGATTTGGTAGGGAAATCTAGAAAAGCAACTACATCTCACATCAGACAATGTTCTTTGGGAATTGTTGGAGGAAAGATTCCATGCAAAATACTTACCACCTTTCTTTCAAGAGCAGCAAGTTGGAGCCTTCCATACATTAGTCCAGGGTAATAAGGCCGTGGAAGAATAGGAGATAAGGTTTATGGAGCTTGTAAAATATGTTCCTTATCTAGATATTGACGAACGTCAAGTTGAGTGTTTCATATATGGATTAAATCCTCGAATCAGGGCTATGGTTAGAATGTGGAAGCCATCATCAGTAGCAGAGGCAGTTGAATGCGCATGTTATGCAGAGGAGAATTTAGGGATTAAAAGGGATATCAGGGCAACAGAACCCTCACAACCAGGATATACAGGAAAGACTCCCCACGAAACTTCTTCAGAGGAAGTAGCTCAAGACCACCTCCTTATGGTAACAGGTTTACCCCAAGAAGAGTAGGAGCAAGAGCTCCCATGACTGTTAATACTATAGTTGTTGAATCATCAAACACAAGCCCTTGGAAATCTCAAGGGACTGTTAATAGAGGAAGAAACGAGAGAGGAAATAGCACAAGAGGACGGAGCTCCTTGTTTATAAATTTACAATCTGACTCAAGGGGACCATCCCAAGTTGATTGTTGGGGATGTGTAAGACCGCATTTTCAGCGTGATTGTCCGGAAGTCTCGCAGAGAGTAGGAAAAGAACCATCATCAAATACCCAAGACAATCATAGAATCCATGTTGTAGTCAACAATAACTAGGCAGCACATCAGTCCACTGTAGTGGAATCCTCAAGTACTATCAATGGAATAAAAATCAAAATTTTATTTGATACTAGTGCTACTGATATTTTTATTTCGTCATATGCATTAAATAAATGTGGGTTGACAGCCTGCAAGAAAAACGATTTCAGACAGGTAGAAATGGCTTCAGGAGAACTTCAATCCGTAGATTTAAGTGTTAAGGAATGCAAAGTTGATCTAGGAGTCTGCTCGACTAAGTTAAAAGTATATGTCACAGCCCTAGGAACTTATGACCTCATCATAGAGATGGATTGGTTAGAATCTCATCAAGCATGGGTAGACTGTTACGGAAAAACAATACTTTGTATGAATGATGAAAGAGAGACAATCCAAATCCAAGGTATTAAGAGGAAAGTGTCCTTACGCTTCATCTCAGCAATGCAAATGAAATGTTTCTTAAGAAAAAGTTGTGAGGTATATGTAGTTCAACAAGTAAACAAGGAGAAAGGACCATCCTTAGAACAATATCCAGTGTTATCGGAATTTTCGGATGTTTTTCCAAAGGAGTTACCCGGATTACTTCCTAAAAGAGAGTTGGATCTCACAATAGAATTAAAGCCTGGTACGAAACCAATTTCTAAAACACCTTACAGAATGACAGCTCCTGAATTTCAAGAATTACAAATTCAGTTGAAGGAACTATTGGATATAGGGCATATTCGACCTAGTATTTCACCTTGGGGTGCTCCTGTAATCTTTGTCAAGAAGAAAGATGGTTCCTTACGATTATGTATAGACTATTGATAATTAAATCGAGCTACAATAAAGAATATGTATCCAATGTCTCAAATTAATGATCTTTTTGACCAAATGAAAGGAGCTTATGTCTTTTCAAAAATTGATCTACGATCAAGTTATCATCAGCTAAGGATTAAAGAAAGTGATGTTTCTAAGACTACATTCTGAACTCATTTCGGGCATTATGAATTCATTGTGGTACCATTTGGGTTGACCAATGCACAAGCAATATTCATGAACCTTATGAACATCGTTTTCCTCAAATATCTCGATCAATTTGTACAAGTCTTCTTAGATGATATTCTCATCTACTCTAGGAATGAGAAAGAACATGAAGAACACCTACGAATAGTATTATCTTGCCTTAGAGAACACTAGTTATATGGAAAGTTATCCAAGTGTTCTTTCTTTCAAAAGGAGATTCATTACTTGGGCCATATTATATCTGGTGAAGGGACCTCAGTAGATCCTGAAAAGATGAAAGCAATCATGGAATGGCCAATACATAAAAATGCACAAGAAATGCGAAGTTTTATGAGTTTAGCAGGTTACTATCGAAGGTTTGTAGAAGGATTCTCCAAAATTGCAAAGTCTATCACAACCCTCCAGCATAAAGGTGTTAGGTATGAATGCACTGAGGAATGTCATAAAGCATTCTCCGAACTTAAAAGATTATTGACTAGTTCACCAATTTTACGAGTACGTGATATGGACAAAGATTTTACTGTGTACTGATGCATCTAAACAAAGATTAGGTGCAGTATTAATGCAAGATAGAGGCATAATAGCATATGCTTCAAGAAAATCAAAGTCTCATGAAGAACTTTACACCACGCATAATTTAGAGTTAGCCGCTATCGTGCTAGCTTTAAAAGTATGGAGACATTACTTGGCAAGGAGAAACTTTATGTTCAAAAGCAACCATCAAAGTCTACAATATGTGTTCACCCAGAGAGACTTGAATGCTAGACAAAGACGATGGAGTGAATTCTTAAGTGAATATGACTTTGGAATTTCATATATAAAAGGGAAAGAGAATGTAGTAGCAGATGCTTTAAGTAGAAGAGCACAAATATTTTCCCTCATACCTATTAAGGTAGACTTAAGAAAACGAATATTAGAACATCTCGTGAGAGATAGTTGGTACTTAAAAGTGAGGTCCGGGCTTTGATAATAACCATTCAAAGGAACCTAAATTTGAAGGATATGAGTTAGAAGATGATGGAATTTTACGATTCCATGGAAGAAGGTACATACCAAATAATGGGGATCTCTAAAATACCATACTAAAGGAAACTCACAGGGTAGTGTCTTGTGCACATCCTGGTGTAAAGAAAATGTATGTCGATACAAAGAAACTTTTCTTCTAGGTAGGCATGAAACACGACATTGTCCAATTCGTTGCTAAGTGTCTTGAATGTCAGCAAGTAAAGGCTGACCATTGTCACCCATCAAGTCTCCTACAACCTCACGACATTCCTATGACCAAATGGGAAATAATTTCTATGGATTTTATCATTGGGCTACCACTTACACCACAAAAACATAATGCCATTTTGGTTGTGGTAGATAAATTAACGAAAAGCGCCCATTTTATTCCTGTAAGAGATACTTACGAAGTTGTTGACGTAGCAAGGGTATTCAAAAATGAAATTATCAGATTTCATGGAGTACCTAAGAAAATCATATCAGATAGAGACTCATGATTCACTTCAAGATTCTGGACTTGTATGCAATCAGTCTTAGGAACTCAATTAAATTTAAGTACAGTTTATCATCCTGAGACTGACGGGCAAAACGGAAAGGGTAAACCAAGTACTAGAAGATATGCTAAGAATGTATGTTATGGACCAACAATCGCACTGGGAAAAGTATTTACCCTTAGTCGAATTTGCATACAATAATAATTATCACAGTTCAATCGGGATGCCACCATTTGAAGCATTACACGAAAGACCCTGTAAAACACCATTGAGTTGGGACAGGTTAGAAGACCGAGTAATAGTGGGGCCAAAATTAATCCAAGAGATGGAGGAACAAGTAAAGCAAATTAGGCAATGATTGAAAGAAGCACGGGATAGACAAAAAAGTTATGTTGATGTTCACAGGACAGATAGAAACTATGAAGTAGGAGATCAGGTCTTCGTCTGCATCAGGCCAAATAAAAGTACCATACGGTTTGAAAAAGGGACAAAATTATCACCCCGATTTATTGGATCATTCAAAGTCCTGGAAAAAGTTGGACCTGTTGCCTATCGTCTTGCACTGCCACCCCACTTGCACAAAATTCATAATGTCTTTCATGTATCTGTCTTATGACACTATATAGCTGACAAATCGCGTAACCCTCAATGGAAGGAACTGCAGGTATCGGACGAGGGAACCATTACGTATACTGGAACGTAGGGTTCGACAGCTCAGGAACTGTCTGGTAAACCAAGTTAAGGTCCAATGGGACAAGTACAGCCCTGGATCAGCTACTTGGAAAGATACAGAGGCCATATGTTAAAGATATCCCAACTTGTGCTAAATTTTGAAGAACTGAAAACATTATTTGTATATAACTACTCTATTTTGGATACTTGAGATTTTTACTTTTAAACATCACGTAAAAATGGATACCCAAAAAGATATGATGTTTACTTGACTCTATTGATACATGATATATGTTATTTGCTTAACTTTACCGATACATGGTGTTGAGATTTTCTGTATTTGCGGTAGCATCAATTGTGCTCTAGCTCCCAAATTTTGTGAAGGGACTGGAGTACAGTTGATCTACAAGACCCAGAAAGGGATTTCAGAAATTTCATTTGGTTTGGGACGTAATTAATTAATTAATTAATTTAATGTATTTCCTAAGTCTAAACTTAGGAAAATGAAATAATTAAAGTTAATTAAATTAAACATGTGATGAAATTGTCTTAAGTCACACGGATCAAGCTTTCTTTTAATCTTAGCCATTGATTCAAGATCTGATCATGGTCGGTGGTTCCCCAACGAGAAAAGTATAAAGGAAAGGCTTGGGGTCATTTGTAAAGACACATAGAGGCAAAGCATTGAAGCTAAGTTGAGATTCTAGGGCGGGTTTGCTAAGAATTCTCAGAAGTGTTTCAGCTGCAGAGAGGGGAGTTTAGACGAAGGGGATGATCTGATCCCAGGGTCTAGAATCAGCAAGATACAGAGATCACCTTAGAGAGGCAACACAGAGAAGCAAGAGATGCAGAGGTAGAGAGGACAGTAGTTGCGTAGCGTAGGGGCAGCTTTAGCTACGCAGGTGCTACGCAGTGCCTCTCGGGACAACGTGATTCAACTGGAAGCCCTCAGGGGTTACGCAGAGACCCTAAGGGGCAGCGTAAGAACTGCATCATGAAGTTTGGGGTAACGCAGGAATTTCCAAGCCAGAGCTGAGGGACACAGGGGCTTTAGAGGCTAAAACAAGGGCTTCAAGGACAGCGCTGGGGTTTCTAGGGCCTAATTTTGGCTAAGTTCTGTAAATCCCATTTGAGGGTGTGGATCAGTCATTATTTTGGCTTCAAAACAACTAGTGAGTTGCGGATCTATTATTTCTCTATCGGGTTTTCCAGATCTGGAACCTAGATTTGCTGTATTTAAAAAACTCTTAATAATAAAACCCTCCAGCAGCCAGCAGGCCGGTTTTCCCACATTGGGTTTTTCTGGGGACTATTTGTCCAGAAAATCACTATGTCACTTTGTCTATGTGTGCATGTACTTTTTCTAGATCTTCTAGATCCGAATTGATGAAAGTATGTCATGTGTTTTGCTTCAATATTAATCTGAATTTTCAACTTAATAACTTAAATAAGTAGGAGGAGCATAACCAAATCTAACGTAGATTTCTGCATGTGTAACATTTAGAAATTTTCACATGGTATCAAAGCAATTGCAGATCTAGGAGGGTCACCAGCAGAAGACTAAAGGTTCTTGTTGTAGAAAGCAGCAGGAAGAGCAGCATAAGGGCAGATCTAAAGGGACAACGTAGTTTTCAGAGAGGCATAGTTACGTAGAGGGTAGGGTGACGCAGTCTAACATTGTCTCCCAGTGGGACCACACACTTACTGTGCGGAGGCAACATAGAGGCAACGCTAGGACTGTATGAAGCCCGCCAGTGTGACACGGATTTGAAACTATCAAATCTAGAAGAGCCTGAAGCAGAACTGCAGAAATTTAGAAGGTGCTTGTGGAGCTAGATTTATGAAGTTTTCATATTCTTAGCCTAAGCATAAGTGATAAAGAGTCGGAGGAGATCAGCTTCTCAAAGAGTTTCTAGCCAAATAAACTTGTAGATTGATCAGAGGATCAAAGAGAGCTAAATCGTTGTTGATTTGGTAGATTTCCAAGAAGGGAAATTAGTTGTCAGAAGGAGAAAAACGTGTTTGTTTCGCCAAGGGCCTTAGATCCAATTCTCTAGCAAAGAGAAAGGGAAGCTATGACACATTTCTGAGCAGATGACTCATGGATTGCGTGATCAGGACAAAATGAATGGCCTTTCCAATTTCTCAGTTTGGAAGGCTAGGATCCTGATAGTCCTCGAGGCATTTCATTTAAGAGACCATGCAGAGAAAACTCTGGCCACACCGAACGATGCAAATCTCCTGAGGAAGCATAATGAAGTTGTAGGGCATGCCAAGCTTTTGATCATGGATGGAATTAAGGACCATATTGTCCCACACACAGCTGAAAAGAAGACAGCTAATGAGATGTGGAAGGCCTTAACTTCCCTATATGAGGGAAATTTTTTCCAAAGGAAGATGTTGTTGGAGACTCAAATGAGTTCATTCGTGACGACCAAGGGAGAAGACATCGAACATTTCCTCTTCAGATTGCAGTCGATCAGAGATCAGTTGACTGCAACGGGTGCTAAGGTGGAAGATGAGCTGATGGTTAGGAATTCTCTCAATGCATTCACAAATGAGTGGGAAACATTTGTCCAAAGTATCTCGGGCAGAGCGGACCTCCCAGATTGGGACAGCTTGTGGGAAATTCTGCGTCAAGAAGAACTCCGCAGAATCACCAAGAATTAGTACAGCTCTGGATTGAGCAAAGTGAAGAAGGAAGATGAAGAAGATGCAACCTTGGCATCAAAGAGGCACCAGGGAAAGAAGAAAAAGGATTTCTCAAAGATCAAGTGCTTCCAGTGTGGTGAATTAGGAAACTTTGCCAATTGTTAATCAAGATTGTCATTGATGTCAATATAGCATTATTGGGATGGAAAATATTCTTGTAATGTCATAACCTCATGTATCCTTGCTCTTGATGAAGAAGCCTATAACCTGGATGATGTCCTTAGCCTTGATGGATACTACACTATTGAAGGACTATACATGAATGACCACACTTGATGATGTCATACATGATGGCACTTGATGAAGGTCTTGATGACATGGTTGATGACAAGTATGTGGACAATCACCCACAAGGTTTAAATCGAAAGATAGTTCTACTGAAAAACTCGCAGTTATGTCTTATCTTGTGGTGACACCAATTGGTTTGGGTTTGAGGCCATCAAGTGGGCAAATTAACAGCGCATTCTCTTGAACAAATTGTGTTGAGCTATTTTTTGTGACATTTGTAAGTCTTGATTCAAGCAACATTGACATCAACATCTTGAAGACAAATTTCTCAAAGACATCTTTGATACCATTACTTATCTTGTTGAAGCTACATTAATATCACACATTGAAGAGCTATCTAGAAGGCCTTTGATTGAGCAGCTATTGGAGGAATCTAGTGATAATTCCATTAAAGTCTATTGGAGCTACTTAAGAGAATTGAAGTATCGAAGACTTGTTTGGAAGAGCATTTGAAACAATTGAAGCTTTGTGAAGACATACATTGGAGATGTCATTTTGAAGGTACACTTGGAAACTTGACGTTTTGTTGAAGCCCTCATGGAGTAAGCTTGGAGAAATTGTTTGGGTACCATGAAGAGCTATGGTGACACCTTCATGTGAAGAACAAGGTTTTCATTGATGAAGTGACGTGGAGACTAAGTGATGGCATTTCTGAAGATTGATTGGGCTCGTTGAAGAAGACTTTGGGAGTCGTGAAGAATAACCAAACATATTTTGATGAAGTGAAGTTGAGGGTTGGAGCGTCATACAGACAAGGTCGGTGCCTTGGAAGATAGGGTTGGAGCCCTAGAGGTTGGTGCCTCAAATTGACAAGGTTGGAGCCTTGGAAAGACCAATTCAGTGCTTGGCATAATATAGGTTGGAGCCTGGAAGATTGGAGTCTTCATCTAGGGTTGGAGTCGTATATCATTATTGTACTTTACTTATTGTAAAGAAGAAATTAATAAAAGTATCTATTCCATCATCGTTCATTTTTTGTTCTAAATATAAGTGATCTAACTGGTAAAATTAACAATTGAAAAGAAATACTGATTCACCCCCCTCTAAGTATTTCCAACACCAGCAATTTTCCTTAGAAGAAAATGGACAAGGATGCTTCTTCTTCCAAGGCTGTTGCGGCGGATGATGGCTTAGAAGATGATGCAGCCATGAGCACTCATGAACCACGAAAGTGGGGTGACATGGATATGTAGAGGAGCTACAAAATGTAAGGAGGGATCTGTAGAGGAGCTACACAATGTAAGGAGGGATCCTTGAGGACTGTGGAGTCATGGAAAGCAGTACAGAATGGCAACAGAAGTGCAGAGTTGAGTAGCAGCAGGCCAAGCATCAACAACACAGAACCAGTGCCCAAAATCTTGTAATGCATAGTGTGATGTATTGCTAGAGCACACTCTTGATGCTAAGAGTGTTGAGATTTTGTGTATTTGGGGTAGAATCAGTTGTGCTCTAGATCCCAAATTTTGTGCAGGGACTAGAGTACACTTGATCTACAAGACCCAGAAAGGGATTTGGGAAATATCATCTAGTTTGGGAAATATTTAATCAATTAATTATTTTAATGTATTTCTTAAGTCTAAACTTAGGAAAATGAAATAATTAAAGTTAATTAAATTAAACATGTGATGAAATTATCTTAAGTCCCACTGATCAAAATTTATTTTAATCTTAGCCACTGATTCAAGATCTGATCATGGTCGTTGGTTTCCCAACGAGAAAAGTATAAAGGAAAGGCTTTGGGCCATTTGTAAAGACACACATAGTCAGAGCACTGAAGCTAAGCTAAGATTCTAGGGTGGGTTTGCTAAGAATTCTCATAAGTGTTTTAGCTGCAGAGAGGGGAGTTTAGACCAAGTGGATGATCTGATCCCAGGGTCTAGAATCAACAAGAGACAGATATCAGCTCAGAGAGGCAGTGCAGAGAAGCAGGAGACGTAGAGGCAGATAGGGCAGTAGTTGCACAGTGTAGGGGTAGCTTCAGCTACGCAGGTGCTGCGCAATCCCTCCCAGGAAAACGTGATTCAACCAGAAGCCCTCAGGGGTTACGCAGAGACCCTAAGGGGTAGCATAAGGACTGCGTCACCTAATCTGGGGTAACGCAACCCTTTCTAGGCCAACATTGAGGGACGCAGGAGCTTCAGGGGCAGCGCTGGGGTTTCTAGGGACTAATTTTGGCTAAGTTCTATAAATCCCATTTGAGGCTGTGTATCACTCATTATTTTGGATTCAGAACATCCAACAAGTTGCAAATCTATTATTTCTCTGTCAGGTTTTCCAGATATGGAACCCAGATTTGTTGTATTAAAAAAACTCTTTATAATAAAACCCTCCAGTAGCCAGTAGACCGATTTTCCTGCATTGGGTTTTTCTGAGGAATATTTTCCAGAAAATCATTGTGTTACTTTGTTTATGTGTGCATGTACTTTTTCTAGATCTGAATTGGTGAAAGTTTGTCATGTGTTTTGCTTCGATATTAATCTAAATTTTCAGCTTAATAACTTAAATAAGTAGGAGGAGCATAACCATATCTAACAGTAGATTTATGCGTAAGTGTAACATTTAGAAATTTTCACACATGGATACCAATATGAAATATGTCATTTAATTAACATTGCGGGAATATGAAATCTAGATCATGGATTATGTTATAAATAAAGATATCTATAAATTTATTTCATTTCTTCATTTCGATATGATTGAAGAAATAGAAATACAAGAGTAACTACATTTTAATATGAAAGCTAACCTATTAGTATATAGATTGGAAATGGCTAAATGCGTTATATCATAGATAGCAACATGTATGAATTATACCAAAATTGTTATCAGAATACAAATTGTTTTGAATATACTGATGCATATGTTATAATGTATGGACAAGTGTTTAAACTGCAGAGAAGATCGTTACCAAACGACCACGTGATGACAAATTTTTAGAACAATTGAGACTCAATGTGATTCCATGATAAAGTGTTAATCTTGGTTCTACTAGGAGGGGTGGAGGTAATTCTCACCGTTTATCCTCCAAAACTTGGAGTCATGGGAGAGTTGTGTGAGTCACATTCCCATAGAAGTGTGATGATGATTGCTGGATGCTTACTGGGAAATCAGGTCGATAGAGTCGACACTATCTATGAATGGTTAGGTCAATATATATGACACCATCGCATAACCCAGTAGAGGATGGATGGGATGGGAGCGGAAGAGATTAGGAAGGATAGGATGATTCTAGAATAGCTTGAGAACCCAGTTTTGGAAAGAACATAACTATTAAGTTAACTATTAAAGAACATAATTATAAATTATCAAACAAAAATTTAATATTGAAGTATAATCCTTACAAAATCACACCAATTAGTAAAAGAATTACTAATATATCATATAAACCCTAACTTCGAGACGAAGTTTTCATAAGGAAGTACTTTAATGACCTATTTTAAATTATGAAAAAAAGGTATTAGTAAGCATACGATATATGCGTATGATAACTACATAGGCATACATCGTATGTCTTACACTAGTATACTTATTAAATAATTATGAAGGATATCTAAGTAGATGATAAATGGATCAAGTACCTCAAAATATTAAAGATGAGAAATAATACTTATTTTGTAATTATTAAGTTATTTTAATAAAATGTATTCTACCAACCCTATTTTTTTTTCTAAGTTTGACTACTTTTATTATATCATATAAAATAGTAAATTATAGGTCTCTTCCTCTGGACTTGGCAAGCCAAATACAGAGGGAAGTCTCATTAGTTTGCAAACATAAATTGGACTACGCCATCTGGGGAAATCAGTCCTCAAAAACCATGATGAACATGTTGCCCATAGAGGGAAACCAGTAGACAGAGTAGCCAAAAATAAAATAGTCATTTAGCAAAAAATTCCAAAACATGAGTAGACTAGAGAGTGTTAAAAAACTGAAATGACAAGAGGACACACTGTAACTAAAACTAGGGAGCACCTTCATTCTTTTTGCCAGAGGTAGGGTCTTCTTCTTCAATCCTACATACATAGAACGCATCATTGTTCTCCTTGCTCAGTGTGTGTCATGAAGTCTAGGGCCGTGGCGATGCGGGAGAGTCGAGCTTCTCAAAGGAGGCAACCTGCAAACCAGAGTGCTCATTCGTGTTTTCTGCCTCAAAATCCGAGCTGCTTCCATCACTGTTGCCTATGTTTCCTTTGGTGTCGTGGCTACTGCTTGAGGCACTCTACACTGAGAGAGCCTTCATCTTACGGGGGATGAAGGCAGGCTCGGGCGGAATGGTTGATTTACACGGTCGTTTCTTGTTGCGAGAGCTGGAAGGCACCAGAGAGGGAGTGGGAAGCTGCAGGGATAGCTGAGAGGATAGATTGACAGGGGCATTCTTGTTCTTCTCATCCAAGCCCACCGAAAGATGCAAGTCTTGGCCCAAGGAGTGCGACAATGGAGGTTTGGACGGGAGGCCACGCCCTCCTGCTCTTCTGCATCTCAGACGATGACGTTGAGGCATAATTGTTGGGGGAGCCGAAGTGCAGGACCAGGAGGGAGATTTGGAAAGCGCAGAGGAGGAATTGCCACCGGAGGGAAGGCTGAGGTTGGCCAAGCTAGGAACATGCACCTGAGGCAGAGGGGATGAAACATAGAAGTGCACAGAGAACAGGAGAACGGGCCGAATGGAAGGCGAATAGGCGGGGGTGGCTTGATTAATAGCCATGGCATGCGACCTTAATGCTCTGCGAACAAGCTACGTCGAAGTGAAGGTGGTAGAGGTCGAATTTAAGACCACCTCACGGCTGCATTTAACGCAGGGCTGGCTTCCATATGCGATCACATGGAGAGGTCAAGTGTCCCACCACATGGCAGCCCTGTGGCCCTCTTTCTTACTGGATGGCACCTGCATCTGAGGATTCTACCAACCCTATTAATGTAAATATATATGAATATATATTTTAATTTAATTATAATTAAAATAAATTAGTTTTAAACTATATATATATATATATATATATATATTCTATCATTATACATATCACTATACTATCTTGATGACATGGTGACATTGATGGCACACATGATGACATATATGATGACATGGAAAATTAAGGAATTGGAGATCACTTGATGATGAAAGACATAACAAGTGGAGACCTCACTTAAAAACACTTGGTGACATATGACAATGAAGAAGCCCTTGCTGTCCATCACCTTCCGCACTAATTAATGATCAGTCACGCTAAAAAAGATGTTTTTCACTACCTTAGAGGCAGCCTCTCAATATGACTGTTATACCATCTTTTAGAGCATAATTTTTCCTTTCCAACGAGCCCTTATTTGTCTCAAAACTCCTAGTAGTTTGTGAGATAATCAATTTTTAAGTTAAGAAAATTAATTATGAGCCGACCTGTGCTAGCCTCTCATGTCGACCCTTCACCCAACAGTCACGTCTTTTTGTGAGGACAGACTACTATAAATATGTGGCTAGGATACTCACATTTCCACAGAACATTGATCTTGGATTCTTCTAAAGTTTCGGTGAAGAGTAATCACGGAAGTATAGAACAAAAAGTTGTGATCTAAATGCCGAGAAGGAAAGAACTTAAGGATATAACTGTTTGGGTTACCTGTGTCAAGGGTTGTGTACAAATTTAAGACAAGATAATACTACAAAACTCGTGGAAACGTAGAAACTTGGATTTGTGGTATAGAAAAAGGGTGTTAAGGATTGTTGTAGCGGACCGCAAAAATCTAGAGGAGTTTTGGGCAGTTTGGAAAAGGCTGAGAGGCCTAATCTAAGCCTAAATTCATCCTAGAAGGTAGACCTAAACACAAGAAGCAAGGGACAGCAAGACTGTAGCCTTGGATGAGGTCTGGAAGGTAGGAGAAGGGGTTGCATCAGTTAGTTAGAAGCCCTAACCAGGACCAGACTTATATTGAAGCAAGAACAGTCCTAAAACAAAGTAAAGATTTTGGACTAGTCACATAAGAGACACAACCCTGTGACTACGTGGAGAAGCTTGGACAGTCACCATTATAGCTCGAATTTGTGGAGCAGTCTAAGGAAAGTGTGAATTTTCTGGTGTGGCTTGCTCCAGCATTAATACTAGTCATTGGTCAAGGCTTGAACGGTGGTTTTGGGCATCATATCTGGAGCAGTCTCGAGGTAGAATTGTGACAGATTTTGGAGTCACCTTTAGAAGACTTATGGAGACCTATTGAAGACATATTGAAGCAGTTATTGAAGGAGGATTGATCCTTGGAGAATCTTTAGTATTGTTTGAGGTCTCTTGAAGTCCAGTGTGTAGATTTGGCTTGTTGATAAGTGCAAACTTGGGCAACATATTGAAGACATTTTGTGAAGACAACCTTAAGGAGCAGACCATTTGGAGCACCATGTGAAGACACTCTTGGAGCACCTTGTGAAGACTCCCTTGGAGAGTTCTTGAAAAATCCCTTGAAGAGGCTTAAAGCAGGTTCAGAACTTGGGCTGCCTATTGAAGACACCTTGAAAGTGTTGGAGATATTATTAATGCATTGATGTCATCATGAGGTAACTTGGAGAAATTGTTTGGGTACGATGAAGAGCAGTGGTGACACCTTCTAAGAAGAAAAGGTTGTCATTGATGACGTAATGTGGAGACTACAATGAAGACTAAGTGAATATTGACAGGGCTCGTTGAAGAAGACATTGGGAGCCGTGAAGTATAACCAAATATATCTTGACGAATTGAAGCAGGAGGTTGGACCCTCATAGAGACAAGGTTGGTGCCTTGTAAGATAAGGTTAGAGACCTTGAGGATAGGAGTCCTCAAGAGTCCAGGTTGGAGCTTGTACCAGATATAGGGTTGGAGCCCTTGAGGTTGGTGCCTCAGAATTGACAAGGTTGGAGCCTTGGAAGTCCAAGTCGGTGCTTGGCAAATACAGGTTGGAGCCTGGGAGATTGAAGATTGGTGTCTTCATCTAGGGTTGGAGCCCTACATATATTGTACTTGATTTATTGTAAAGAAGAAATTAATAAAAACATTTATTCTTATTGTTCATTTTGTGTTCTAAATATAGGTGATCTAACTGGTAAAATTAACAATTGAAAAGAAATACTGATTCACCCCCCTCTCAGTATTTCCAACAATTGGTATCAGAGCCAGTACCTTCACTCAAAGCCTAACAGCTTGAAGGTTGATCATTAGAACACAAATGGCAAAGCCAAGGAAGAAAGTATCCAATCCTCCTAAAGATGTGTCTTCCTCAACCATTGAAATTGAAGTAAATCAATTTGCGAAGGCTTCATTGTTCAATGGAAATTTTGATATATGGGTGGCAAGAATGAGGAATTTCTTGAAGACTCAAGGAATTGAAGTTTGGAAATCAGTGATTACTAATGACACGATGGACGAAGAATCCAAGGAGTACAATACAAGAGCAATGAAGGCAATTTTGAATGGGTTACCAAATTCTGTGAAGGCTAATTTTGAAAAATGTTCGTCAACAAAAGTCATATGGGACAAACTTCATGATCTTCACTCAAAAGGAGCGTTGACAATGATCTCTAGTCAAGAAGATGATGGAAAACAAGAAAGAAGTCCAGAATTCGTCAAGGAAGCTGAAGATAAGAGAGATGACAACAAGGCTAAAGAAGACCTAGAAGATGAAGAGAACAAAGAAGACTTTGAAGAAGATCTCTTGAATAAACTTATGGCTTCCATGGAAGAGATTAACAGTTTGAAAAATGAAAATGAGGAACTTAAGAAGAAAGCGCAAGATGGTAACCAAGACAAGCCAAGGAAGGAAGTTGACTTTGTCAAGCTTCAAGTACAAGAAAGAGATGAGGAGCTCACCAAAATTAAAGAGGAATTTCATCAAAATAAAAGAAAGCATCATGAAGAAGTCATATCTATGACAAATCAATTGGATAAGGAAAAGAAAAGGGAAGAAACTTTGTCAAGCCACCTTGAACAAAGACTTAAGAGCTTGAACAATCTTGAAGCAGAGATTGGTCAATACAAGGAAGAGGTCTCCTCTCTTAGATCTCAACTAGAAGAAGCAAGGAAACAAGCGCAAGGAGCTGAGAAGGTGATGGAAACTTTGGCATTCATAGAAGGACAAGTTAATGAAGCAGAAAAGGAGAGAAACACCATGATAGGCCAACTAGACGAAAAGGATGAAGAAATCTTGAAACTAAATCAGACATCAATCTTCTCAAGGCCGAAACATGTGAAGCTACAAGAACAAAAGAAGAAATGGAGAGCAATCTAGCAAAGGAGAATGAAGAAATCTTCAAAATGAAATCAAATATCATCTCCCTTAAAATCGAAGCACATGAAGCAACAAGGATGATGGAAGAAATGAAGAAGCAACTACTTATGAAAGATGAAGATTGTGAAAAGTTGAAAGGAGAAATTGTCTTTCTTGAAAAGGAAGTTGAATTGCTGAATAAAAACATGAAAAGCTCTCAAACCCTAGATGACATCCTAAGTCAGCAAAGGTCTCCCCTTGATAAATCAGGTCTTGGCTATGCAGGTGAATCCTCAAGCAAGAATGATAATGCTTCAAACAACAAAGATGTGAGGAACCTAGAAAGAAATGTTGATGCTCCCAGTTCCAACAAAGGCAAGGAGAAGAATCAAGACAACAATGGAAGAAATTCTACTCCAAGGAGACTTGCATATGGTGTCAAGAATACAAAAGGCAATGAATATCATCAAAGAATCCCAAGGCAAAAAGACTTCAAGAGTACTTCAAGGAACTCTTCATCTCCCAGGTACCAAAGTATATTTCTTGGATATTGCTATTCTTGTACAAACTTTGGGCACGTGGCAAAAGATTGTAGGGCATATCACAAAGACAAATATAATGGTCCCCGTCAATCTCCTCAAAGCAATTTTGCAAGAAGAAGTCATGATTTCTTTTTCATGAACAAGATAGAGTGCTTCAATTGCCATAACATTGGACATATGGCACGTGATTGTAACTTGACTTGGGCCCCTGCACAAGCTAGAACCATGCCAGAGAAGAAAGTTACACAAGTATGGAGAAGGAAACAAGTTGAATCTGGAAGTTTCTTGAACACTCCAACGAACAACACATGTTGTTGACTTGATGAGTTCATCCTTGATATTTCAAGTTTTGATGATGAGACTGCCAAAAAGGAGACCATGCATATTGTTAGGGGGAGCTTGTGATTCTTAACTATAATTGCTAAAAATATCCAACTTTTGATGAATCACGCATGGACAATCTTGAAAGATCATTTCCATTGAAGAACATGATCTGTTACTCGCCCAATGCACCATTGTTGAAGATGTCTTCCACTTGATCAAAAGGATGCAATATTTCTTGTTGAAGGAAAAAAAACAAGTGCTAGCAGAGGTTATGCAGGCAGGGGGAGTCGATTAACCATTTACATGAAGATATGCAAAGGCTTAGGGGGAGCAAGTTCATTGAAGAGCACCATGACAACGAAAGCAACATACCTATGAAGAACTATTATTGATGAAGAAAATATGATGAAGAGAAGCAGTTTGATAGGGGGAGTAGTTGGGCACTCCGTTTTCCATTGATGTCAAAGGGGGAGAGAATGTTGGAAGGGCAAGAATATTGCCATCAATGACAAAGGGGGGCATTGTTAGTCAAGGTTGTCATTGATGTCAATATGGCATTATTGGGATGGAAAATATTCTTGTAATGTCATAATCTCATATATATTATAATGATGTCCTTACTCTTGATGAAGGAGTCCTTATTGATGCTCATAGTGACTCTTGATGAAGAAGCTCTCCTTGTGATGATCATGTTGCATATAGTTAATGACATATCGCTGTACTATCTTGATGACATGGTGACATTGATGGCACACATGATGACATATATGATGACATGGAAAATGAAGGAATTGGAGATCACTTGATGATGAAAGACATAACAAGTGGAGACCTCACTTAAAAACACTTGGTGACGTATGACAATGAAGAAGCCCTTGCTGTCCATCACCTTCCGCACTAATTAATGATCAGTCACGTTAAAAAAGATGTTTTTCACTACCTTAGAGGTAGCCTCTCAATATGATTCTTATACCATATTTTAGAGCATAAATTTGCCTTTCCAACAAGCCCTTATTTGTCTCAAAACTACTAGTAGTTTGTGAGATAATCAAATTTTAAGTTTAGAAAATTAATTCTGAGCCAACCTATGTTAGCCTCTCATGTCGGCCCTTCACCCAACATTCACGTATTTTTGTGAGGACAGACTCCTATAAATATGTGGCTAGGATACTCACATTTCCATAGAACAGTGATCTTGAATTCTTCTGAAGTTTCGGTGAAGAGTAATCAGAAGTCTGAGGAACAACAGGATTTGATCTAAGGCGAGAAAGGAAAGAACCAGGATATAGTATTTGAGTTCCACAGCAATGAGAGGTTGTGTACAAATTTAAGACAAGAAAAATACTACGAGAACGAAGTGGAAACTTCGAAACTTTGATACGTGGTATAGAAAAAGAATTAAAAGTTATTTTGTACTTCGGACCCATGAGAAATCTAGAGGAGTGAAAGGCTAGTTTGGAAAACATTTGACCCTAATCCCAAGCCTAATGTCATCCTAGAAGGTAGACCTAAACACGAAGCAAAGGGGGCGATGAGGCGACAACTGCCTGACATGGATTATTTGACCATACGCAGAGGAGAACATGGGGGGGGACAAGAAATTGAAGGAGAAGAGAATTTCTTAATTAAGGAGTGATGAGTTGTGTTGAGAGATTGAAGAGCAAACTATGTGTTGAGAGATCAAGAGATACAAAATTCAATTATTCTAAAATTTTGGGCAAGGAGGCCAAAGTAACTTAATCTGAGTACTTTGGAACTAAATACTGAAGCAGTATTCAGTTGGCTAGGTGGGTTTTCGTTGTTTGATAACGAGAACAAGAGGCGAAGCGAGAATTACAACGGAGCGAAAGTTACAATAGGGAAGAATCATCTTCAAATACCAAACCAAGTTAGTATTTAACAATTAATTTCATAAATCTGTTTATTTATGAAGGTAAATGTTAATTATACCTGTTAAATTCCTTATTGTGAATTTCAGAAATTGTATTAAAGTATCAATATTTTAAAACCTGTTCAAATCCAAATTTTAGGGCTTCCTAGTTAAATTTAGAATTTGAGGGCACTACACCCACCCTAGCTATAGTTTGATAGGAGAAACATTTCAGATTCTCCATTGGTGCTTAATAGACAAAGGAGGATCTAATTGCAGCAATACAGAATCTTGCAACAGCTTGTATCACCATCTCTCAAATTTACAATAAACCAATTTTAGCATTTAGATTAGTTGTCAACATGCACTTTCTTATTATAATAAATAAAATAACCGAATTTATTACCCCATATCTTAATCTCTGATTCATTTATTTTATATTTTGTGGAATTTATTTGTGAAAATTTCTGAAAAAAATTATAAAATATTTTAAAAAGATTATTACACCTTTTTTATAAAATTAAATTTTGTCTTTCCATTTATATGTAATTCAATCCAAAGTAATTCCACATTTTGGTTACCTAAGTTGTAAAAAACTTTATCCTATACAATTACATGATATGAATTACCATAAAACTAATACACCACATTCTCATTTGCTTTATTAAATTCGAAAGACCATTCATTCTCATTTGCTTTATTAAATTCGAAAGACCATTCAAATCTTCCAAATCTTCCAAGAAAAACATAGTGCTTTAAAAAAAATAATAAAAAACATGAGCATTAGAGAAGCAAGCCATTGCAATCTTATTCTATAACATATCTAATACTTAGGATACCTTTCCATCTCATAAAAATATGATTAAAGAACAAAATAACCATCATTCTATTTAAGCAATGGTACTTCATAAACTAGTTTATGTATATTAACTTGGCGCATTATCTTCATCGCAATCCAATACGACCGTGTTTTGACTCCAGCACTCGATGTTTGTTAAGAGCAATTTGCATGAATGTATACCTTTGCTCTAATATCCATCTGATTACCAAAGGATTAGCTTTGGCTACTAACCATTGATAACTAATTTCTGGCAAGTGCGTGCTTTATTGATCGAGTCATAAGAGGCCAAGAAGATCTCAACTTTGGTTCAACTCTTTTCAGACTTCATATTTAGGAGTAACTATTTGAAGAGCTTCCGTATCTCAAAAGAAACAGTACACAATTATAATTATCCAAAACAAAACAAAATATATTACCATCAGAATTATAATTGTGAACAACAACTACATATGATACTCATTTGCAAGCTTCAGCTTTGGGACTAACTATTTGAAGAGTTTCCATATCTCAAAATCCTTAATATGATCTGCAGTATTTTTATAAGAATCCTTCTTGTCACAAAACAGTTCACAACAAATAGTTAGAATGTCATCAAAATTCAAATGTGAATAACATCAACTGCAAATGAAAGATTTTCAGCATTTCTACCACAATCCTAGTGGTCCCAAAACAGTACACAACAAACAGTTAGATTATCGTCAAAATTCAAAACGTGAATAACATCAACCGCAAATGCCACTCATCGCTTCAGCTTTAAGAGTAACTATTTGGAAATCTTCCATGTCTCAAAAGCCTTAATAAGATTTTGAGCATTTCTATCACAATACTATTGGTCTGAAAACAAAACTGAATATGATACTCATTTCACTATGATACGCCAACTGTTGTATAAATTGGAAACCTCAAACAATGCCCTCGTAACACGAGGATGACAGGCAACGTGCTTGCCCAAAATCTGAATTTGATTATAGCACCAGCTGCAATGATGGACATTGACAACAGTGTCCAGTCTTAAATCATCTCACTCAAACCTCAGTTTTCATAGCCAAGGACACTAGAAAGCTGCATTCTTAGATGTAACATTTGCATTTTGATTTTGCTATTTGTCAATTATATAAATGTTGGTTATCACAAGATGATATTAAGAGTTCTATTGTTTGAGGTCAGCAAGATTAGGATATGGTTATTTATCAGTGGAGAGACTACTATCTCCCGCATCTGCAATTTTGTTTAACAGTTAAGTTAATTTCCATTTTGTAAAATCAAAGATGGATAAATGACAGCACAAAACAATGACAAGTAACATTTTAACTTAGCATGAATAGTGCTGTTATAATATTGTATATCATATGAAATGATTCAAAAACACATCTTCGACAACATTCTGATATCCAAATAGAATGTTGGCGGCTGATGGAAATAATAAACTGGTATATGGAGTCCGCATATATGCCCACAAAATACACACATATTTGAAGGACACAAAAGGCATTGAAATTGGACATTAAAGGCTGTTAAAAAAGTTGTGTAACGAACTAAGAATACAAGTTACATATACAATGTGCAAAATCAGAACCAATGCTAAGAATAATAAATGATGATTGATTTCCTTACAATCTGTAAGCACCTAAGATATATCTCAACATGAGCAATTTGTAAGAAAAGAATAATTCTCTAAAATTACAATTTAAGACTCCGGAGGCTTATCATTTCCAAAATACGATACAGCCATGGTTGATATAACAATAATTGCAGAGCCAAAAAGACCACCTATTGATGGGCTTTTGCCTAGGAACATGATCCCCAAGATATGTGATGCAATAGCCTGCAAATATACGGAAATTGTCAGTCAGACAACAAAATTGACATTAGTAACAGGAATGAAAATTATGCATGCATCAAACATAGTGGTTATGATAAAACCATAAAATGGAAACAGATTCAAAAGAGATGCATTTCAGCGAGGATCAAAATGCTTAAAATTATGAAGGGATGTTTGACATGTAAACTTTTCAAAAGAAGAAATAAATTGAAAAGTTTGATAAATATTCAAGAGATAAAGACTAGTTTTCATCATGAGTTTATTTCTCCATGCATTAATTATCCTTGAGGTACTAAAGGTATGAAATATTCCCAAGATGCCTTACACTGGAAATATGCCGTGATACTGGAAGTAACCCTCATCAAAATAACCCATACAAACATCCCACCAAGACATCGTTGCCATGTAGTTGAAACTTGAAATGTTATGTAATCCCCATACAAAAGAATCGAGGCACTCACATGTCCAGAAGAGTCTAAATGATGGTCTCTTCTAGAGTTCTTGCATGAAAGAGTAAGGTAAATGAAATGTTTGAAAAGTCTCTTCAGAACAGGGACAGTAATGGCAATTCAGTAATAAATCCCAACAATGTTTCAGGCAAGACAAGTGGCAGTTTCTCTTGAAGGCACATCATCGAAAGTTAACAAGGTAATGGGTATTTGGTAGCAAATCCAACAATGTTTAATGTAAAACGAGTGGAAGTTTCTCTTGAGGGATGGCACATCAATGTCTAATGTAAAACAAGTGGGCAATAGTCGGTCAATGTGATCCAGTGCTCTCATGTGCCAAGGGGCAGTATGTCATTGATCTGCTATTGATTTTCCATGTTACAACAAAATCTAGCAGCTAGTGCAAAGCCTAAGTAGGTGACCTAGACAATGAGCAACACACGGGAGTGTCACCACTATCACCTTATCAACTACTCCCCTCTCTTTAGTGAAGGACACAACCCAACACAAGGGAGGCTTCCTTGGCAGGGCTTAAGGATCAAGTAACCCAAAGATCCTAAACTAAGTGCCCTTAAGAATTCTACAATATAGAGCCATCGAATAAAGATATGACAAACTAGGGTTAAAATTTAGGTTAAAAGGATCTATGGGTCAATCTAAAAGCTAGGGTTAGCCTAAGGAGTCTGAAATAGGTTACTCAAACATACAATCAATAAAAATTCAAGGGTACTATAAACTAGGGTTTTAAACTAGCAACTTGCAGCAAAACCATGGTTATAATTGCAACAAATTTAACCAAGAAAACAATGATTGAACTATGAGAAATAACTGTTGAATTTCAAAATAAACTAAGAATAACGGTACAACAAATTTTGGTGGTTAACAATGCATATAACAATAAATAAAACCTTGACATCATCCCTAGAAAATGGGTGAAAAGTACATGAAAACTTCAGTTTAGCTTCTCTAATGCACTTTTAAGCAGTATTTTAACCCTATCGCATACATGAACAAATCATTAAATGTTGAAAATACAAGATTTTCTTGCAATTTAACTCTAATTTACCACATCAGAGTCTCAGACTCATAATTCGGTGGGGAGTCCAAATGTGTACCTGAGTTTACATATGACCACTGGTAAAAATAGAATGTCCTTGGAATCTCATGACATTATACTCATTGGACTCCTATTTTGGTAAGGAATCCAAATCCACAATAAGAATCGACATGCCATAATTGTTAAAAATAAAGTGCTTGTATGTCGCCCGTAAGTAGAGCTCATTGAACTCAAAATCTTGCAAGGATTCTAAATTCACCATTATCTCTAACATGTGGGTCTCTGGACAAAACTTGCTAAAATACGAAGTTCCATACATGCCACCCAAAGAAGCCTCACTGGAAACTTGAGTTCATAAGGACTTTGAATGTGTAATCAATACTATCGTACCATCCCTAGAACTTTACATCCTACAAAGTAGGGGACCTGCTAAATATAGCAACACTCTAATCACGCAAAAATGTGTTTGAACCGTCACTAAATCAATTCTACAATCAATAGGCACAATTTTACAAATAAATTACTTGATAAAGTGACCCACTTTTATAAAACAAGTGAGGATCACTTTTACAATGAAGTTATCTTATAAACCAGAGTTGCATGGAATAAGTAACTAAAAAACGAATGTTAGGATTACTTAATAGTGATTCACTTTTATAATACAAGTGAAATACACTTTACAATAAAATTATCAAATAACTCGAGTTTGCATAAACCTTTTTTGAAGGGTAACTTGAAAAGAAACTTGAATTCAAAACCTCTTACTAAAAAAAGTAACTTTCAACCAAGTGAGCTACCTGTACTTAATGCTATAAACACATGATATACTAGAGGTAAGTGTTAATTTTGGGCTTTGTCTGGAATAATTATGAAACATTCAATGAAAAGAAGTCAATGCCTTGAAATAAGCCACTTCGAGGGGTGCAACCTCCTTTACATTACATAAATGAACAATTCTTAGATCATCTGGAAATGACAAAACCTCCTTTCTATATATAGGAGTCCATGGAGGTCAATAATCCCACAGACCTAACAATATTAAGGCACATAATAACAATGATGTCACATGAGTGCAAACAACAACATATATAAGAGACCTTTTCTTCTTAATAAGAGTTATCAAACACACAATGGCCTGGGTCCCTACTGTACCCTCTCCAAAGTGTTGTCCTCAACACTTGAGTAGCTCCGAGTGCTTCTGTATAAAATTCTCATCCTCCCATGTAGAATCTTCAGTGGGTAAGTTCTTCCACTTGATGAGATACTCTGAAATTGATCGATTCCGTAGTTGTCGAGTTCTTTTTTCCATGACTGCTTCAGGTTCCAATATGATTTTCCCTTCCCCATCAAGTTTTGGCAATACTGTTTGAACTGGAAGATCTTCACCTATAACCTTCTTTAAGCATGAAACACCATTGGATGCCACTCGAGCGGGAGAAATAAATTTCTACCACACTAATCTAGATCTTTGCTGCCTTATGAAGTTCTGTTAACTGACAATATTGCTCTCCTTCTTAGCTTGCTTGAGGACATTTGTTTATGTAGTTTGTAAGCATTGCTTCTTAATCTCCTACATCAACCTACATTGCGATGTTGATCTGCCTGTTGTTTCATTCGATTTTGTGCCAAATTCAGGTTGTCCTTTAAGAGTTGGAGAACTTATTTTTGATGCTCGATGTGATCTTCCACTGCTTGAACCTTCGAATTTTCTCTTAAATATGATGTGATGGATGGTGGATGATATCCATAAAGTGCCATAAATGGGTCATTTTTGCTGCAGCATGGAAGGAAGTGTTATACCACCATTCAGCAAGAGGTAACCACTTGACCCATTGTGTTTGTTTATGAATTACAAGTATGAGAATATCTAACCTGTAACATTGTGACATTGTTCCACTATCATCAGTTTTCCATGGAGTAGACATAGTAAGATGACCATGACTGTTTAGTACCCAAACAAGAAAATAATTCCGTCCAAAAATTTCCAGTAAAAATGGTATCTCTATCGCTTACCATAATCTTTGGCTTTCCATGTAGCTTTTGAATTGTTTCCATAAATGCAGTAGCAATTGTACTTGCTTTAAATGGATGAGATAATGCACAAAAGTGTGCATACTTGGTAAGTCTATCAACTACCACCATGATGACACTCTTACCTTCGGACTTGGGCAACTGTGACCGTCAAGTAGACCACCAGTCTAAGTTGGCTTTGAATGGATAAAGTTGCTAGAAGAGACAGTCTTAATTGTCTCAACTTTATTCTGCTAACAAACCAAACATTCCGCCACAAACTTTTGAATATCAGATTTAAGGCCATCCCAAAAAAATTCTTTCTTCACCCTGTGGTAAGTTTTTAAAAATCCTGAGTGTCCTCCTAAAGGAGAAGTGTGCAATTCCAGAAAAATATTTTGTTTTAGTTGGGAATTCTTACAAAGATATAAGCGATCTTTGTACCATAAGGAATCATTTTCCAACTAAATGTATCAGATGTACTAGGATCTTGCTGCAACTTTTGAATGAGTGTCCATACATCTTTGTCCTTCTTCCATTCATCTCTTGCTTCGGTTATCCAATCTGGTTGGATAATAGAAATGGCACAAAGCAATGCTTCCACCTCTGCATTCTTTCTTGAGAGTGCATCTGCAACAACATTAAGCTTTCCTTTTTTGTAGATTATTTCAAAGTCATAACCCAACATCTTTGTGACCCATTTTTGCTGCTCTTCTGAAGATAGTCTTTGTTCTAAGAAGTGTTTAAGACTATCATGATTAGTTTTTACCTTGAAGTGTCTTCCAAATACAATAGTTATTGTTTCTTTAGTGTATGCCATTATTGTTTCATATATAATAGCTCATAAATACTGTTTTCTTTAGTTGGACAACTTTCAAAAGAAAATAGGTCTTCAACTGCCATATTAGCATTTGCTCAATTCATTTCTTTAGAGCATCAATTCCCTTCAATGGAGATTTTAAATGACAGCATAGCTAGAACAGTGTGCCTACAATACCCTCTTTAAGATGTTCAAAGCCCTTAGTTGCTTCAGGAGTCCATGAAAATGCATCTTTCTTCAATAATGTTGTTAGAGGTGCTGCTATTCTCCCATAATTCTTAACAAACTTGGGATAATACCCTGTTAACCCGAGAAATCCTCGCAACTGCTTTATGGTTGTGGGGACTTTCCATTCCTTAATGGCTTTAATTTTGTTAGGGTCTACCTTAACACCCTCGTGAGATACAATATGACCCAGATATTCCACCTCTTGTACTCCAAAACATTTGGATGTTTTGCATATTATTTCTTCCTCCAATCATATTGACTTATTATCCACTTAATAGCTGAACCATAATTAACTAAGGCCACAATTGTAGGTGTATATCATGAAAATACTAACTTCCCATTACTCCCACAAGGAAAGGTTTAAATGGAGATTATCAACCTTTGAAATGTAGATGGTGCATTATTAAGGCCAAAGGCATAACCAAAAATTCATGTAATATAACAGTTTAAAAGCTTAAAATGATGTTTAGGACTAACTTGAATACTAAATAATTTGATAGTATCTTGGACGAAGATCCAACTTGGTAATCCCATTACTCAACAAGTTCATCATATTTAAAAAAACCAATCACGGGAATGGGAAATTTATCTTTAACCGTAGGCTGTGAGTCCCTATAATGCGGACATATGCGCCATGATTCATCCTTGTGCACAAATATTATTGGATCGGAGAACTGTAAGTGTTTGTTGAATTATACCTGCCTCTAACATTTTTGCAATCACACGTTCAATTTCGCTCTTTTGGACATAAGGATATCTATAAGGCCTGATGTTTGGAGGAACACTTCCTGGAATCAAATGAATAGCATGATCATGATCACGAATAGGTGGGAGTCTTTTGGGAGTTTCAAACACCTTGGAATGATTGTCCAAGACTTTTTGGAGATCTGG